>JAIPRK010001059.1:0-99833 GCA_025469195.1 Chaitophorus viminalis
AATTAGGACATTAACATAGCCACTTAGGTACTTACGCTGAATCCTAATCATTTAAAAATCGAACTTACCTTTTGAACAAAACAATTTCATTTGGTTTTTATTATTTGCACATTTCAACAATAATTCTCTTTTTTTTTCTTGGCGTTTTTTCGAACTGGATTTATATATGCGTTTTTTATTCATTATAAATCACAAGTTTATGTTTCGGTTTTCGGTATATCGTATGTGTACACTACTACTATACTGTATACAATTTATAAAAAAAACACACAAATCTGAGATTGTAGACACACTAGAAACATGAATAGGTATTTTAGTTTTTTTGATCACAAATGGCAAATAAGTAGGTACCTACTAAAGAAAAAAAATTAATTAAATTAACACAAGACGCACAATCAACGCACATGAATACTGTCGACTTGTTGACTTAATATTTGCCATAGACAAGTATACTAATACTGATATTTGCAGATAGATACAATAATCGGATAATGGATAACGAAAATACAATAATAATACATAGCGTCATTGTATTAAAAATAGATATTAAATACCCAATATTATTTCCGACAAATTCGTGTTTCGTATCAGTAGCAACGTGCGATGTTCGCGGTCCGCGGTCGGTCGGATATTTCGGTATTCCATTAACAATAACAATTTAAAATACAATTATTAATATTTATATACATAATATTACATAATATTATGTTAAAACCTGTAAGCAGTGTAAGCAAATTGTTGACTTGTGGTAGACCGTGTTATTATCATATTGTTAAACATAACAGTAATAATAATTTGTAGTTTTAATTTTAAATTTAAATTATTTCTAATAGGTGAATATTTTATTCTGTAAAAAAAATGTTGAGACCCAAGTGAGCCCCAAGGGCCCCCGAAATAAACATACAAGTGGGCCTACAGGGAAAATACCTTTTTCCCTATGGGCCTATCCACCCCTGACTATACAATATTAATAAAATATGAAAAAAATATTTACCGTAATTTAAGACAAGAAAAACATGAAAATTATTAAGATAACAACAGTAAAAATGTATTATTTTTCCCATAAATAACTGCATTGATAAGGCCAGTAGGATTTCCAAAAGTTATAATCAGAAAAATCTATAATTTTAAGCTTAAAATTAAGATGAACATGCTTCGAAAACTACTTTTAATGTATTTATAATATACGCTAAACGTTTGTGTAATTTAAACGATTCCGCTCTTACTATATGACGCATGTTTTACGCACAGATACCGGCATATGAAATTTTTATTTAATGAAAAAATAAATTTGCTCCAAATATTTTGAATTATTAATTAGATTAAAATCTTCATATCAATGAAAAATACGCGTGCTCTATAAATCGTTCATTTCACGTACATATATAAATAATAAATATAGACTGGTGAAAGATTTGATAAATTAAATGTAGTACAATCTGCAAATGTTTTTTTTCTCAATATACGCGTAGTTATTTCACATTAATCATAATATCTTAACGGGTTTTTCAGTAAAAATAATTTCACTAATCTTAATCTTGTTGATTCTCATAATAATTATTTTTTAATGATATATAGACTAATTATAGCTTTAAATTTACTTTCATTGGAAAAAAAAAAGATATGTCAAACATACCAAAAAACAGAGTCCGTCTGGTGCCTGGATACGAAATATAGAACACTTTTTTTACATATTTTTATTTAATTGTTATATTTGCGACGCTCGCGTGAATATCATGCGAAATATCTTTTTGATATTTATTTTAAAAGTTTGTTTTTGAATGTATCTATATATTTTATTTTTGTCGAAGAAGTATAATAAATATCATTTTATTGATTCGTAACATAGCAATTAATAATAATATATATAATACCGCGCATGTGCGGACAGCAGAATGCATTATGTTTTTTATATTAAACACGACTTACTTATATTTTCTACACAAAAAAATTATTTTTGTTTCGTGATATTAATATTTTATGTTAATTCGGTCGTCCATTTTTGTAATTTTTTGTTTTTTTTTTTCATTGGTTTCAATGACTTATAATATTATTGTTATCTTTGGTAATGATGCCCGTTGAGCACTTGTAGACGACTTAATTAATATTGCGGGTGATATTCGGGGTTAGACAAAATAAACGTTGTACATTGACGTGCATACATTATTTTATTTACATAATTTTCGTTTAGGTCGTGAATGAATAAAGACTATTAATAAAAAAATATGTAATACAACGCAAACACTCGTATATGTACAGTCCGTTTACGTCCCTCTTGGTCTCACATTTTAACAACAAGACAGCTGACCAAAGTAGAAATAATTGGTCCTTGGACAATCCACAGTCCAATAACTTGTCGGGCACACTTTCGCCGGTTCTGTAGTACCCATACATAATTACTGTCGACGACAAGTCGTCTTCGCGGTTACTTACGCACTGCTTCACGACCATAAAATATCTGAAACAACCATAAGACACGAATTAACGTGTAATATTACTTAAAAACTCATTCTAATATAATAAATCCTAAACACACCAGAAACATTTCTATGCTTTCACGAAGTCGCAAATCACACGGTCTCGATTGTCTTTTATATATCACTTGTTATAACCATTAAATTGCTTTTATACTTGCAACGACATCGAAAGCAATATTCAGTACATTATGTTAATTCGGAATTGGACTACAGCTACTTGCTAAAACACATTATACCTATAGTGTTCGTAACTGATTGTGGACCGAAATCCGGCTCCTTAGTATATTTAGAACCTTTAACAATATAGATTTGTGTAATCCATATAGTAACACTAAATTTTTTGTTATCTAATTTCAAAAAAAAATTAGAATTCTAGTTCCATTTCTATAAATTAAAACATCGCTTGTCGAGTTGAGTTAAGTCATTTTTTGAACGTACAAGTCCACGGATTTGATTGTTATATGAGAGGAGGTGGAGTGAAAATATTATCGAAATACTTGTGTTAAAAATCAAATTAATATTTTAAAAATATAAAATATAATTTATGGTATACTGTTTTGATGAATTTATATTACCATTACCTGCCCTATACTATAGGATTATAGTAATACATTTTTCACCGCACTTGTCTCAATTTTCCCTCCTTCAACCAACTGACCAGCTACCTATTGCAGTAGGTGACGGATGTTTTATATTTATTTTTCGTGCCGGATGGATTAAAATGTTAAGAAATTATACTCACCATTGACAGATTTAAATACACCACAGCTATGCAACCTACTTTTCTTGTTCCTATTATCATATAGTAATAAGCAAATCATACGCTTGCGTTTACAATATTTTCACAAAACGAGATAGTTCTCCGAACGCCGGTAAAATACACGAATTTTATATGTGAATGCGTGTGTATATGTACAGGTAATCATCGAATATTTATTCACGACTGGTTTTCATTCTACGGAAACCAAACGATTTGTGATCAATAAATGCATATAATTTGTGTTCATTAAAATTAACGGTACGTCGACGTCGGCGTGTCATTAAAACTTTTCTGGAGACTGTACGTACATTTTGTGTATCTTTTCTCTTAATTTATGTTGGAATAAAATCCGTTTGGGTTTTTATTTATTGTTGTATTAATTTTTTTCTATTAGTGGTAAATAACTAATAAATCGACAAAATACAACCTCATAGAACCACGATTCCATACGTCGCGGTGAAATATTCACCACTATATAGGCATCTATACCAATATAGTACTTAAGTACCTACCACATAAGAAATATACATCATACTACATAAGTAGAAGATTGGTACACGCGCATAAACACACATAAATAATAAGCATAATAAGAAAAACTAGTACTATTATTTTTTATCCATTTATTATTAATTTTTTTTAATACCAAAGGTATACTTATATAGTTCAAACATATTTACTTGACCGTATTTAGATTTGCAATTCATAACAGGTGTACCTTTGTCCTTTACCAATATACTGTACACACAGGTTTCAGAAAAATAATCATAATATTATGTTCTATCCACTGGTCGTGATATCTTTAAATATAAAATAACTGAAGGGAATATTATTGCGAAAAGTCCACATGAAACTGTTCAATATATAATATTGTCCGTATTAAGAATACGTTCAATTTTATTAATACATTTAATCTTGATTTTAATTAAACGTATATCACAAAACGTGTCGAAAAAAATTTTACTGATAATGTAAAATTTATCTGTTTGTAATTACTAATTAGTTTTGAATTTACTTTTCAAGAAATACAACAGGGACTATTATTAATAGTTGTATTTTCCAAAGGTAAAAAGAGTTTGAAAAAACGATTTCACCATCCTTTAAATGTACCGAGCTGATTAGCAGTATAATTAATTTTACAATCGTTAGTATCACGTTGCTTCTTGAAACCATCTGGCTTGTGTGACACCGAGAGTAAGTCGATATTATTATGAATACGAAATGAAAATTGATTACAAACATTCATAAAATGATTATGACTACTGACTAGGTATGAAAAAATATACATAATTATAAATATTATACACGAACAATCTAAAATTGCAGTCACTAAATTAAATGTGAAACGCACAAATATGTATTAACCTTGGTCAATAAATGATACACATTAATCGTATGTATAAGTAATAAATTGATACATTAATTATATTATAGTAAGGTACTCAAGTAATAAATCAAATTGATCAAAAATTAATAAAATCAACTGTTGTAGGGTGATATAATTTAATTATTTGAATAGGATTTTAAATCAAATAAAAACGAAACCGATTGGGATTTTATCCATTAAGTATTCTATGCACGAACGAGAAAAAGAAAAAATAGTATTAATTTCGGATATCGTAATATGAAAACCCAATTCATTTTAACGATTCAAAAAAAAATAAAATTAGAATATTAAATAAATATGAATACGTACTCCTTTTAAAATGTGACCTAGGCTCAAAAACATAAGTGATAGACTTAAAATATGATAATATAAACAATCTTAAAAATATTTTAATTAGAATATTTATTACATTTTATATACATTAATCATTAATCGTAGAACTGAAGTAGTGAAAAGAATAATAAACGAATGTCCGTATATATTGTTGTACCAATGAATCGTGTCAAGACATTTTTTCAACATAAAAAATAATTTAACATAATTTTTACTATTTTTGGAAAATTGCCACGTATTCGACCCATTGATTGTGGTATTTTTTTAATTAAATTTTTTTTTATACTAAGCTTTTGGTATAAACTCTATTACAGCTCAACAACTACATACACATATAAAAACATAATATATAATATGTAGTGATTTTTTAAAACCATGTTTCCGCATTTTTCTCGTCATTAATCTTAAGATGTTCCCCGTATTAGGTACATACATTACTATAGTGTGCACATTAAATCACTTGTTTATTACCACATCATTGGAGTCCCACATATTATATTATACAGTGTAATAATCTAGTGAAATTATGAACTCGTTAAACATTGACTTGAACACACGGAACGAGAAATTTGAATAAAATAATAATAACAATAATAGACATTGCAATGGAAGTTACGCCAACTACAGTTTGTGAATACATAATATAGCGAGGATGGGACACCGATTTCAGGAGCGAGTACCGACATTTGCAGATTACCCGAGACGAATGTGTGTACCATACCAAGTCTACTGCAGTGAATAGTGTACACGCGACAATCAATCCATCAAATAATTAAAAAAAAAAAAAATACTATATACATAATAACGTTGTTTTAGACTAATATTTTTAATAATTCACATCGACTTTTTATCTTACGTACATGCCCCCCACCCAATTATTGCTTACATTTTTATACTATTGAATATGCGTGCAAATAACTATTACAAATTTCAGAAATTATTATGTTTTACTAAGCTTGAAATTAAAATGATTTGCGTGCCATTACAATTTTACCGCCAATACTAATATACTGTACGCATTATAGTGTGCGCATATACGTGAACAAATAAAAATAATTAAAATAATATTAAATTTCATTATTGTGCTGTTATTATATACATACTTATAACACACATTTGCATACATTGCATGGTAAATTATGGTTTTTATACCCAATATGCATGTTGTAACGTACCTCTACGACTATCGAAGAGTTATGGTGTATTTTATTTAGAACTAAACGTGTAATAAATATTCCATTCGGTATCGTAGTGAGATGTCAATGTTGGTATAATGATAAAAAAAAAATTGAGAAATACCTGTACATGACAAATTTATATAAATGGATCAATAATAAGCTTGAACTTGAAAAACTTAAATAAAATTGCTGAAAAGAGACATTGTGTTGATCACATTATCGTTGTCCCTATCGTTGTTTTGTGTTAACTTTATTTTATTTTTTTTTATTGCTGTACAGGCCATTAAAATCTTTTGCGTGCTTGTTTGTGTTAACTTATTGTATATATAATAGTTAATCTCTAATAGTTAATCTATACAAAAACCCATTCAATTTAATATAAAATCAAAACGATCGGCCAAAAAGTCGTTTCAAGTCACTAAACGTAGGTACCTATAAGCTTTTGAGCATTGATCGACGACTATAGCATTATTCAACTTGTGTGGCATTTATTATATAGATTAACACACATTCACACACACACACACACACACACACAGAAACGTCTTATGTCTAACCTACAGTCTATACAGTTTGGTGCGGTTTCACGTGAAAGCTTCGTCACATTTTCTTCTCTCCCGCCGTAACCACCATAAATATTGAATATACGATCGTCTGCCGGTCGCAAATATCAAATTATAATAATATGCTCTGCGACGACGAATCGCGCTAATTGCTTCACCGTCGTCACTTCGGGAATCATATGCACTTTTTTGAAGTGTTTTTCACAGAACTTTTGCATTATATAATGAATAATAATATAATATACGTTCTATAATACCGCGTGAAGCGATAGATACTCAAAGTGTGTACACCATCGTATATACACATCATCAGGTTGTCTCATCACTCATCAGGTTTCTGATATTTTTGTAAAAATTTCAGAAAAATAAACCTTATAAAATGGCTATTTTAAAATTTTACAAAATTAGCTGGTCAAAAGCTTAATTTTTTAATTAGCTACGGATGATTAAAAAACAAAATTCTGACCACCTTTATTCACATCGGTGATCTCACATTGAGTAAATGTTGCACTCTCACTATATTAATACACAGTTTGTAGTTCTCGTAATTCGTACACATGATACCCATGTACGCAACAGATTAATTTATACACCCGCAGTTTTCCGGTTGATGGTGCCTTAGATTTATAATTTATTTGTCTCGTTTTCGCGAACCCACTGCAGCAAACATTGTATCAAACCTCTCACTGAGGCACAGAGCTTAAAAAGCATCAACTTTATCATTTCTCAAATAGATCAATGGAATACTACTCAACTGTTTGATAAAAATCCTTATACATTTCTACTTACCATGGAAACTTTTTTTGAAAAGTTTGTTTTATTTTCTAACAATCAACTATCATGTCTCATCGGCGGTCAACCGTAGCTGATGGTTCTGAGATTATAAGTTATTATTATTTCATGTTTTATACGGTTATCAATTGAACCGTATTGTATAAATAATATTTACAAAATAAGTTACTTGTTAATAATAACTATCGCTATGGAACATGAAACGCTCAAATATCAAGCGCGTAGGTAGACCTAGAAATTTTTTTGTCAAAATTCCATAGAGATAATAGTCCTACCTATTTTTTTTATTTTTTTTTTTTTTGATTCTTGAAGCCTATTTGTTTGTGATAAATAATTTACTCTTTAACCAATTACTGTGTCTCACTACTTCGCGCTGGATATTGGTGCTGTCAATTGAAAAATTTTGATTGTACGATGTATGGAGGTATAAGGTTTTAATTATTATCTATTATCAGTGCATTAGTTTGTCGGACTAAGTGATATAGCCCACAGTTTATTCCGATCACGCGAAAAAGGATCATCTCTATAATAGAAATATATCATACTTTTTTCATTTATTTGCAGAGGAAAAACCAAGTGAACATTACGCTATTAGAGTGTGCAAGATTTGAAAAATCAATTACTTATATGTATTGTATGATATAAGATACAATAATGTACTGTGTTAAATCGACATGTGATTCACTAAATAACATCCGAGAACGTGCTGTGTCGTCGTGCGTAAACAATAAAGATTATAACATATACGTAAAGATTTAAGCCTGAACTTTTTGAATCCAAAACTTGTTTTAATGCTAGTTGCGAACATTACACAAACACATTACTACTGCAAAGCTATAACTCCCATGGTAAAATAATCTCTTTATTGATATACCCATCTGTTTTAATTTATAAATGCAAATGCATCCATTATCAATTGTAATTATATTTAAAATATCCATAATATGCTAATGATCGGATAACGTAATAACGTCAATAATAAATAAATATATATACATATAACTACATACTAAGTGCTAATTTCGTTTTATAATAGTGCATGCAAAAAAAATAAAAAATAAAATTGTAAAACAATATATTTACATATTTATATGGTTTTGAGTTTTATAGCGTCGTATTTTATTATTTATTTACATCACAATTCGTCAGTGTGACAATATTGTTTTAATAAAACATAATGTTTAAAAATTTATCGACGAGTTTGGAAAATTCAAAAACGAAGAATTAATAATTATTGTTTTCATCATCATGCGATCCATTACCAATAAGCAATAAACTATAATACCGCGGTGTTCTTCATTCGTTGGTAGACACATGTGTACGTACACATACTCGTACACGTACTCGTACACGCAAAATGCAATGTTGGGTACTTTTACGTATTTTAAATTGCGATTTTTTGTCGCGACATCGATAGAAATACATTGCTCATATGATAATACTCATATGACGTATATACACGTATAATACTACGCTGAATATATTTCGAATCGTAAATATTGTAATAGGTTATAGTATATTTGCTAAATGGGATTTCTAATCAATCATTTATATATAGATTTTGTATTTTATCCCCTACCGCATTGCCTTGATGTGCACAATTAAATGACCTTTCTTAATTTATAAATTGTTTGCCTGAGGATACACGGAAATATTTCATAGGTACAAATATAACTTACCTTGTTTCTGCTATTTAAAATTATATTAATACAAGATCGTAGATTCGGTACGCATGGCAGTGGAAAAGTATAATTAATATTATTAAAAATGATTAATCAAGTAAGCGTGTATATGCGTTCTTGAAACATATGTTTGTGTGTCAGCTGTGTACACAGATATTAGTTAATAGTGGTGTAAATAAAAAATAAAAATAAAAAATATTAAAACGCCGTCTTAAAGTTTACTGTTTATACAAAACACCTACTTTGCGTATACACAAACGAAAAATGTGTAAATGTCGTCAATTATTCAAACGCAAGACAATTTTTATACTTGTTAAATAAGACAGGACTTGAGTAATAATAATAATTAACTATAAAAAAATGTATATATAATAATAATAATTCTAATATATACTATACACACATGTATTATAAATGATAACTTTTTGGTCATAAAAATTAATACGACCATAACATTCTTAGAGTTAGTTATAAACTTAATGTTAATGGCCACACGTGTCGGGTGTTCTTGTTCGTTAGGTATAGGTATATGTTTGTTTCGGTTGATTGTTTAAAAAAAAAAAAAAAAAAACGCAATATTATTATTACAACTATAATAATTTTCAAGTGCGGACGAAGCTTGAAAAATAGAAAAAAATAAACAAAATATATTTATAAGCTATAAACCTGCAGATTTCCATAGTTTCCATAATTTCCATAATCATACTGATTTAATTACCCAACTATTAACTAACAAGTCTATTTTTTCCTACCGCGTAGATACCATTATACCAATGTAGATTACTGAATAATTGTTACACAAGTATATTCAAATTTATTAGAAACAATTATAAACTATTATTATAAAAGCTTTTTAATTTAGACTATATTTTGATAAAAATCTTGCATAATGAATGAAATTGCATGTACTCCAAACAACATTCGTGGTACGAAAAAACACCCAGCCTGAAAAACAATAGCATTCATTGTTCCCGGATACATTATATTTGAAGTCCATAAATTAATTAAAAACACTATAGACTCTATATCTCTACATTATATTAATTTCTAACATCGCTAAAAACTGGATTTACTAGTTTTTTTTTTTTTTAATTCCTAAAGAGAAATTGTCTTTATTATCTAAAATTTAGGTAGTTCATCTTCATTTTACAAACTATAGACCATAATATTATCAAGAACTCACGGTAGGTATTTTTAATTATAAAATGTTTTTGATCCTGAAATTGTGGTTAACTTTATTTGGTGTTACGGTTTCAATACACTTCATGGTGTTCCAATTCAAAGATGTGCACCTGTTCGCTAAAACAAACTAACAATAAATAAGTATATTATCAAGTTCTTTTATGTCATTTAAATGGGGTAAAATGGGTAATTATCAATGGGTAAAATTGCCGATTAAAATTAATACGCTATACAGAAATGCGTTGAGAAAAATTGGGAAAATGAATTCAAATCAAAAGTCAAAGAAAAAAATAAACAATAAGAAATTATCGTTCAGCAGTATATATATATATACTGCTGAACAGGTATCGGCCTATTCTGTTCGAATCGTAATCGAACCTCGACCGTCCACGTATGTATATACTATTATAATAATATTTAAATGGAACAGTACACAATAATATTATACATAATAATGATGATGATGATGATGATGATGAAACGAAGAAGTTTACAGGATCGTTCACGTATATAACAATACCACCGACGATAATATATGGGTGCACATACAATTCTGATGCTTATTTTACACTCGAGTGGAACGCACCTCGTTTTGGTTTTCGGGACGAATATAATACAGAATAAACACGCATTTTGCATAATATAACGTATAATATAATGTTCCTTGACGCGACTCTTTCTTTTTTCCTCTCTCATTCTCTCTCTCTCTCTCTCTCTCTCTCTTTCTCTCTCTCTTTCCTCTTGTACACTCGTATATATTTGTTTATACGTATGTGTAATATACATATTATACACATTTACACATATTATATTATTATATAACATATACATGTGAGTATAAGACGAGTGTGTACAATCGGTAAACGGATGGCTACATATCCAAAAGACCGACGCCGTCGCGACATTGACACCCACGCATCTCCTTTGCTGTTGGATTATAGTATAATATATACGTATAAATGTATTCATTCATACACAGGAATCTGTGTGTGTGTGTGTGTAGTCGCAGCCACATCTCGTCTAACAATGTATAACAATCTGACCATGTTTCCATATCGGCATATTAAAAACAATCGTAAATAATATATATTATGTAACATGAGGCTCACCCGTTTTATCGTCCGCGACCACGTGGAATACTGGAATGTATAGAATTAGAATAAAAATAATACATAATATTATACTTAAACGATTGCAATGATTAGAGTGACTATTTTTTCTTATTTTGTTTTTTTCGCCTACTTTATATAAAATGCTATATAAAACCACTTAAACTAAAGCAAAAAAAAAATACCAAAAATCGTAAAAATAGCACCTAAATATTTTTTCAAAAATCCGTAAAAAATGTTTACATTATTATCAAGGATCATAAATTATTATTTTTTAGATTATACATGCACCGATAATCGACTGCAAGTATGTTATATTATTTAAAGTGTAAACGTAAACATATTATTATAGTTTTAAACGACTTTAATTATTTATTTTCAAGTATGTCATTATATACCTAACTACTAATTATATTCAATTTGTTTAGATAATCACGTATGATATAACCATGCAGCCACGACGGCGTGACGTAACAAAAGTTTAGCCCGCCGAACCGAAAACATTTCTAGTCCTGGACCCGGAGTCACAGATTTATAAATATTGTAGTACGATAATAATTTCAACAATAAAGTATGTAATATATTATATTATTATTTATTATACATGATATTTATGTATTTTTTTTTTCGTAGAATATATTTAATAAAAAAATTCAATACAATGCGCTACATATAAAATATTCTATAAATATTATAATCTTAACGTGGAAATAATCTGCACTATCTGTATAATATATACACCGTGCGAAACGGCGTATTATGGTTACGCGAACTGTATACCTACTATTCTATATATAATGATGTTGCATTCGGTAAAAGTTCACTATGATTATCTACTTGGTGCAATAGCCACAGTAACATTTTCATTTTTTTCTTCTCATAATCGGTTATTTATTATTTGGCGTGCAAAAAAAATTATCCGCGGTATATACACATAAATATATATACTTATATACTATATATATATATACATGAAAAATTATGTCGATTGACCAATACATAAATAACGAACGATTAATAACGATCGTGTTCCACGAATACGAGAAAGCCACGACTCATTCATTTTCGTAATGTATGTGCGATGTGTATCAGCTTAGATCTCATGTCTACTATAATACGGGGCTCGCAAAGATTATACCTACAACGCGTATAATAATATTAATAATAATAAATGTGCTCGTATAATTATTTTATATATTTCAAATGTATACTATACTATTCTAACGATAGCTGAGATTCCGAGATTAACACGAACGTTAAAAAACAAAATATTTCTTTTGCACTTTTACGGTTGGACGTATCCGCGTATCTTCTTTTTTGGGGTTAATTATATGTAAACGGTTTTGTTGCGCAACGTACTGCAGATGTCAAAATACTATCCTTGTTATCATATTAGAATTCGTCGAAAATATAATATCTAACCCGTCCGTTTACCAAGTTAATACCAGATAATTGTAAAATGGTAAAAATACGAGTTAGTTAAATACGAACGCTGCATTCGGAATGCACTTAGTTAAACTAAATTGTTAAGAAAGTTTAGTACCTCGGTAGTATTTTAACATAGAGGGGTAGATACATTATGACGTTTAATGCATCCACGTAAGAAAGCGGAGTACGCGCACACAGAACATATACAACTATTGAATGATGACGTCTAATTATAATATAATGTAAATAGGTTATAGAGTATTGTGGTCAACATTCCATTGATTCACTTGCGTCAAACCATTGAGAACAATAAAATATCGGTACCCAAGTTCTAATTAGGCTTGAAATATCTATATGGCAAATCTGTGTAGGTTTTCTAAATCCAAACCAACAGGTTAAACACAAATTTCCGATTCATTTTAAGTCCATAACAGTCGATGCATAATTTATATCCGGCTAATATAAATATTTATACATACCTTATTGCTCTACGGTGTGCAGTATAGTAGTTAACAAAAATATTTTAAATGCAAGGAGTATATTATATGTTTTGTGCACGTGTGTAAATAAATTAGAAGTTTTTTTTAACCAAGTTTCTAGATTTACCCGCCAATAAAAAAATAAAAAAATAATTAAAAACGTGCAAAACAGTTACAGGAAATTAAAATAATAATGACATTAATTTAAATATATTCGTTTTTAAAAAAAAAAAACTGTATAAATTGAAATTCGTTACGAGTTATGTATATAATAAAGACATCATTGGTATCACACTATCATAGATAACTGCTTTATCAGATTTTATTAAATTCTAATAACTCTAATAAAATCTATATAACTCAATGAAAAAGTTATCATTTTCTACTAGTATTATTTTTTTGGGCTGTGTTTTTTTTTTTATCGTCGATCATTATGTATTTATTATAATAAATATCAAACGTACGCACAGTTTTATCTTTTATATTATTGTAAATTAAAATAAAAATACTTTCAAAAATGATTTACTATTTCTATAGGTCCGTTACCCCAGCACTGCCATATTAGAAATTGAATTTCGAAATTCTATGGTATTATGTACTTTATTTTGTACAGTTTTGTACAACCAAAAACAAATTTTGTTTACTATTTTATTTAAACTTTCAATAACATTATAATACATAAATTATTACTGCAGGTACAATAAGTATTGTTAAAGTTACATTTTCTGTGTTTGTTATCTTATTGCGACCTAAGTCTTGATAAAAAATATAATAATAAATACGTTTATAAACAAAAGAATGATCAATGTGATTATGTAATTTATCGAAGTGCCTAAAATACACAAAATATATTATTGTTGCAATTTATTTCTACATTTTTCAACTATTTAACGGAAAATGAACTAGCAACGGAAATAAAGGAATCTTATTTTTTGCTAAAAATTAATCAATAACGGTCACAGTTTTTTCGTGGTTTTTC
The DNA here is from genome assembly GCA_025469195.1 of Chaitophorus viminalis. Taxonomy (NCBI): domain Eukaryota; kingdom Metazoa; phylum Arthropoda; class Insecta; order Hemiptera; family Aphididae; genus Chaitophorus; species Chaitophorus viminalis. Next base: position 14,350 of record JAIPRK010001059.1, read on the forward strand.
GCTTTTCTGGTGAAATTTGACACGTTTTATTGTCTATACCAGTGCAAGCGCTTTGTATCTCAAAAATACGCACAGTTATTATGATAACGATCCCGAATAACGAGAAACGACTTTATCCTGAATGGATAAAAAAAAATCTACTTAAAAAACAATTATATCGTTATATTTCATTATAATTAACGTTTATTTTTTTTCACCATGAAAACGAAATCACCTAGATTAATTAGCCGAAAACCAACAAACCACGTACACAACATCTGATTGTTCCGTGATATAATTATAAATTATGATAGTGTACAAGCGTAAATACGCGCAATGAATAAGTGTAATTTTCGATTTATAATAAAAGTGCAACAATTCCATAATCCATGAAGCATAAACTGGTTTGCCACACGAATAAGAAATATTAATCATTCAATATCATAGCTGAACGAATTTTAACAAACTTATTAATGGGAATTGAACATGTCCAAAAAAAATGTGTTTTAAATATGAATGAATAAATAATTTATAACATATTGTTGTTGTATCCGATATTTAAAATATGATATAATGCAAAAAAGTATTGGCTTGAACATTTAAAATTCAGTAATTTCCTCTGTAACATAGGTTTTTTAACATTGCTGTAATATTCAACACGGTAAACCGTCTATATTTTAAATGCATCTGTATAAAACATAATTTTTAGCAATGTGGGTCGGAAACATTGACCATAATTGTCTGCTGTCCATTAAAATATAAGGGGGACAACCTTTGCTGTTATAAAAAATAAGAAATAAAGATTTATAAGTTAAAAAGTACGAGTATAGTCAAAACTTTTATTTTCCGGTTTTAAAAAGCATTTTGTCAAATATTAATAATATATATACAAATTTTAATTTATCATTTTAGCTCAGTTAAAACAAGTTATTTCACTACTTTTGGAGAAAAAATACATTATGAAGTGTAAAGAATCGTTTATCATCCAAAAGAAAATAATAACTAGTTTGACAAAAAAATGTAAAACAAACATATTATTCGTAAATTTTATCTACTATGAAATGTAATCATAATAAATCAAATTTCAGTTATATTTTAAATTTTATTTATTCGCTTAAAATATTGGTGATACGTGAATTATATTTATTATCATAAGTAAGTATATAAAATGTAACCATACTATATATTCATACTTAATATTATTTATTATCATTTTATATTTAATAGTTATACAGCATTCAGATGGTATTTCTCAGGAATAAAGAATGATTATTAATTATTATGATGCTTATTATTACATTTTTTGTTTGTTTTATATTTATTAAAAAATTCATAATTAAAGCTATTTAATATATTTTGATATATCACTTAATCAACGGATTGTGAAATATGAAACGTTTTACATAGAGTATACCACTTTGATTGACAAAATAATAATAATAATTATAATGCATCATAAAACACCGCCACCCATGTTTGACCGGTTCGCAGACCATTTCTCCGCAGTCCAAAGATGCATTGTGTTACATGCTCATTTGAATACATCAGAATGATTTAGTACAAGTGTAATAAATTACAGTGGCCTAAATAGTTCGTAGGTGAGTACACGACGAGTATATTGTGCGCGACAATCAAAACAAAATAAGAAATAAAATGAAAAACAACTTTGGACGAAAATAATTATATCTTATGCAGTCTTGGGTAGTAGATGTTGGTAAACATGGTAAGATTTTTATTGAAGATTATTAAGGAATTCCAAGTGTTGTCAAAAAATTAGTTTTCAATGTTAATTTCATTTGTTCGCAAACAGAATAAATATTTAGGTTCATAAAGATTTATTATTTATACACGTACAGCAAATGTTTACCGTGATTTTAGTCAAACGGTTTCGTCAGATTAAAAATTAAGATTATTCCAATATTTATATTCACTTCAAACATGAAATCCAACACTAATGATCATGCATCCGAATAAACCTATACACAAAAACGTTAAACATACGTATTAGCGTTTATAACTAATGATATGATTCACAAAAATAAGTACAATTTTCCCGTAAAATATTTTATCAATAAACAAATAACAATGAATTATAATCGATCATCGTAATTTTCTGGCAACCATCATACACTGTTTGTATAATTGTTTGATGTTAGTATAATTTTATGTATTCTTATTATTTTTCTTCGATAATGCCGATTCGACTGATGTAGTGATTTTGTTTGATTTATTATTTTATTCATTTATCGTATTTATTCATTTTTACTTATGAGTTTATGACTGTTAAAATGAGACGTTGGTGAATCGTTATATTTTATGTGCTGACTCTGCTAGACCATCATCGCAATGTTTTTTTAATAACTATGCATTTTAATACACGATAACGTCAAAAAAAAGTTGGTCGATGATTTGAATGGTTAAGAGACGTTAATTTCTAGTACAACGCCGATAAATCAAATATAAATAAAATATATATCTATCAGAATTCGGGGGCATTTACAAGGGGTTAACTCCATTTTCCAAAAACATTTCCAACCTACCCTTTTCACTGATAACAATCCCTTATTTCTAACACATCCGTATGTATCTACTATTCTTGGTAACTCAGGAATATGCTTGAAACATATAAGTATTAACATTAGTGTCACGTGAATAATATTATATTCTAACCATAATATATATTACGCTGTCCCACCAACGGATGGATTTCTCCCAAGTGTTTTATCCAACTATTCTTTCATTCATTATCACTTTTGTCTTATTGTTGATAAAATAATTATAGATTAAGAAATGTATACACTTAGTAAATATAAATAAAAAAAAGATTAATAACCGCACGACAACGCAAGTAATAATTATATTATTGTTCTCTATACGTAGAGCGTATGGTGCGGACGCAACTTCTAATTATTAATTCGTGTTATTACCGAGTGCGAGTACCTACATAATTGTGTACGTAAGTATCTATTACCTATTAACGACTAAAGAGTGAAATAAAATACGTATATTTTGAACTATTTGCTTTGGGATGTTTTCATTCCTCTCGATTTTCAAAGTCTGTCTTGTAGGGGATGCACGTTTTCCTCCCTTACACGTAAACTTTACGGAACTCACTGTAGATCTTGTTGCGTGCAAATATTCTACGATTGTACGTCATACCCAGAACACCTGAAGATGTTATTTCCATTATTTCGCATTATATAAGATTGATAAATAATATAGAATTTCAACAAAACAAAAAACTTTTTTTTTTTAGTTTTTTTTTCACAATTGCTTTACACAATATTTTGAATTGCTTTATAGATTCTACATGTAATGCGAATTTTTGTTCTTCATAAATAGTTAGTTTGAACGGTTAAATCACTAATTAATTTTGATTATACACCATTCAGTTAACTATACGACATTCTAGTAAATTATGTTGTTATGTCATTATTTGGTTGGGATTACTAAATATGCTAGATGCACCGGAGTTTATTATAATAAAATTATTGATTAAATTGAATTAAAATTATTTCAACTGTTTGTTTAAATAATATCGACCCTTACCACGTTTTAACACTCAAATGACACGCAATAAAGCTCCATGACGTCTATCTGAGCGTAGGTATATATACATAATATTTTTACTCTTCAGCTGGGGTTCACTCTACACACCATGTTGTGCCATGTAAAATAATTGACAATGGTTGGTTGAACCCAGGGCTTAAAGTGGCGAAACAACGCAGAGTGTCCATATACACTAGTATAAGTTTTTCATAAAAACTAAAGTTATTAATTTATATTTAATTTAAGTTGGTTATTGTTTGTAAAACACTGTTATTCGAAACTATTGTAAATACGATCGATCGGCGATCGCTAACATTAGTAATGATACTTTACGTTTTCAACTAAGTAGGTAATGATAATAATAATGTTAACGATTTATTTCACCCAACTGCAGTGGAGCGTTCCTGTGCACTTTTCGGAAAAACCCATAGGGGACACTTTTCAAGCACTAGCTATATGAGAGCTGAGAAGTAAGAGGACTAAGTCTTATTATTGGATACACACTTCCACTTTAAGCCCTAACTGATGAACTACGGGGATTACGTTTTGGTATACCATACGTGATATATAATACATTATACTATATGGAATTTTGTACACGATACCCGAATGAATAGTTACTGATAATGTAAAAATATAAGGATATGTTACCTTGACACTACAGAGCCCAACTTTCAAAACTATTTTTTTTTTTGCCATAAATTGTTCAAACATTCTCATATTTTGTACCTCAAATATAGGCTATAGCCCATAAGTGAAAAATATTACCCAAAACGCAAAATAAATATTCCATAAGCGCAAATAAATTTTACAAAAATAAAGTGTAATTTTATCAAAATCAAATAGTTATTAATACCATTTTATACAAATTCATACTGTATATATTGTACATAAGTTCTTAAATGATTATCTAACTCGATCACTGTTGATATGTTTTTGAATTATAAAAATACTATAATACTATATAGTAAATTAGAATGAATTATTTAATTTAAAAATTAATAATTTTAAAATAAAACTTATAGTGTAACGAATAGAATATTATCTCAAGTTATATAATTTATTTTTGAGCTAATTTGTATAAAATATGTTAAAATCGCGATAATTTGCAAGTTATTTTGTAGATAAAAATTCACAAAATTTTTTCTGTTTATACTTAAGGTTCAAAATTTTAACACTAGTTTGTCCATAAGCTAATCTTTAAAAATATATAAAAAAATTTCTACCGGACCAAAAGGAAAAAATTTTATGACCGTTTGAAATTTAAAATTCTACAAAATTGCATAAAATAGCGATTTATCGTCAAACGATTTTAAATATTTGTTATAATTCAAAAAGTATAAGTCGCAGAAACTTGAAATTTTTACCAGTTGTTAAAATATGCATTTCCTCTATGTCATATTTTTTTCAAAATATTTTATTGATTTTTAAGCCACTTATAGGCATTTAAAAAATTCAAATTTTTTACATTTTTTTTTTATAATCGGTGATAAAAAAAATTGATTAATACAAAATACTTGAATATTTAATAGAAGATTCCATTCAAGTAGTTTTTATAGTCATTCAAAAATCATCAAAATCCATAGGCATAATTTTTTTTTATAACCGTTTGAACAGCGAATATTGACATAAAATTACATGTAAAATATAATATAATATATACAATTCTAGACTAACAAATCATATCGGTTTTTGAAATTTGCTCTAACTCAAAAACAAAAACCCGTAACAACTTAAAATTTTCACCAAATTTTTATATTGATATTCTTTATAGATATTTAAGTTTTCAAAGTATTTTGACATATTTTGACTTATTTATAGACAATTTAAATTTTCGATTTTTGTAAGTTTTTTTTTAAATATCTATAACATTTTTTTGGCTGTCTGAAAACTCTTGAAAATGTATTAAAGGATGAAATATAAGTTATACTAATTGTAACTAAAAAATATCGGAGATGGTTTCACTCAAATATTTTTATAAGTCCATAAAGTTCCAATTTGTATAGAATATATTGAAATCGCGATAATTTGCAAGTTATTTTGTAGTTGAAAATTCATAAAATTTTTTTTGTTTATACTTAAGATTCAAAATTTTAACACTAGATTGTCCATAAGCTTCAAAAATGTATAAAAAAATTTCTACCAGACTTATAAGAAAAAATTTTATGACTGTTTTAAATTTAAATTTTTACGAAATTACATTATAATTCAATTTAAATATAAAATACTATATTATTATATACACATTTTAGACAAACATATTAACTCCGTTCAGAATCGTTATTCGTATACAATGGTATTTATCATTGCATTCAATTTTAACAAATCCACTGTAATAATGACCTATCCTATAAACGAGGTACACTCCACCCCCAACTGTACAACAAAGTGAGGCCCACCGGTTTTTCATTTCAAGAATGTTGGCCAAATCGGTACAAACTATATGATATAATTGAGTTTGAAAAGTTCAACTTTGTGGTGCTAGGGTTGCCTATAAAATAATACAAGAATATGTTACTAAGATTTAATATGGATCGTAAAATGTACTATTTTTTTTAATAAACAACACAATCACATACATGAAATGTATATTGGTGTCTATATGACTATATCACACGTTTTATTAAGTGGTAGCGTACGGTATAATACAAAGCAAGGTGTTGTGTGAACCCGGCTTTATACCAAAACCTCTTGTTACCGGCGCATTATCTGCAGCTATATATCTGACCCAGTTAGTCGTCGTCGTTGTTTTGTCGTCGTCGTCGTCGTCGACGTCGCCGCCGCCGCCGTGGAACCGAGAGGGAAATCGAAGCTCACGCTGTATAAGAAAACATACTATACATAAAGGTACTGGATTGTATTATTATTGTTATACGTACCTATCTATATATGTTCAAACGGTCAATCGTATACCCCGTGATCATAATTCAATTCTTATTGCGCAAACAAGGGGCGTAGAATCGGGATCGGAGCAGCCCGTGCGCGCTCGCACACGGCGGTGAACACGTTTAATAATAATCATAAATTATGATTATTTATAATATTATACCGCGCTCGAGCGCGTTGACTTTTTATAATCACGGTCAGTACGCTATCAATAGTTCGTATTTTTATCGACAGTTCTACACGTACCGATTAGACGTATACAGTTCGGGTATCGTCCGGACAGTCCGGACAGTCCGGATTTCAAACATCTGTCCGGATTTTAAAAATTTCAGGATTTAACAAAGATAATCGTTTAACATAGTTAAAATCAGGTAACTGATTTTCGTATTCACTCTGTATAAATGTATATTAGGAAATTTCTATTTTTGTTCATAATTTTAAATATATTTAAAAGACGATGAAGAATATGGCGACCCAGGACCCAGCACGAACTGGACAATAAACTGATAAAAATCAAATAAAACATTTCATTTTTATATGTCGTATTTTTATTTTTTTTTTAACATATTTAACCTAATAACTTTTATGTAGACATTTTATTCATAGATCTAAGTAAAGTTGTATTAATAAAATAACAATATTGTTTATTTTCAAATTTGCCCCCCCCTCTCCCGTTTAACGGAACCGATGTCCGGGTTTGGTCTAAAAACAATATGGTAACCCTACCTATAAAGATACGAGTTCCTTCCTTCTTGTACCACGTGAAAAAAATGTCCCTATTAGGATTTTACTAAAGAAATGTTTCGTGTACCTATATTATACATACACATCATTTTTAGATTCTGAACGGAGTGATGGAATCTATTGATTTTAATTATGATTTTATCTAATGATGTGTGTTTTTTTTTTTTTGTGTCTGACGACAACTTTTTTGCAGTAAAAATGCTTCGATTCGGCCGAAAATTCTTGAAAATTTAATACAAAGTTTATAATAAGCTTAACTTATCTTCACTAAAAAATATCGGTGATTGTTTCACTCAAATTTTTTTTATAAGCCCATAAAGTTCAAATTTGTATAAAATATGTTAAATTCGCGATAATTTGCAAGTTATTTTGTAGTTGAAAATTCATAAAAATTTTTCTGTTTATAACTAAGGTTCAAAATTTTAACACTAGGTTGTCCATAATCTAATCTTCAAAAATATATAAAAAAATTTCTACCGGATCAAAAGGAAAAAATTTTATGACCGTTTGAAATTTAAATTTTTACGAAATTGCATTATAATTCAGTTTAAATATAAAATACTATATTATTAAATAAACATTTTAGACAAACATATTAACTCCGTTCAGAATCGTTATTCGTATATAATGATATCTATCATTGCATTCAAATTTAATAAATCCATTGTAATAATGACCTATCCCATAAACGAGGTACACTCCATCCCCAACTGTACAGCAAAGCGCGGCCTACCCGTTCTTTTTAACTATGTGAACACTAAACTTATAAAATCATAAACTACACTATGTATATATATCATCATTTATGATTACCTACTTAATATATGTACCATAGAAACAAGGAAAATTATTTTCAGGTTTTCAAAAATATATAGAGTCAATAAAATAATTGTCTATTAACTTGTTTTTTATCAATTTGAAAACAAACAATTACAGCGACGTTCAGTTGTTATGTCCAGGTAAGCGCTACCAATTTTAGCAATAGGATGGCATAACTGGGTAATTATATATTCTAAAATCAATTCTATGAGTCTGTATAAATACCTAAGAATAATTTATTATTCCAGAAGACATTAAAAAGGATGAGAAAATGGGATAAAATGAGAAATCATATATATAAATATATATATATATATATATATATATATATATATATATTATATCTATACCTTCGGTAGTCGAACGACTGTACTTGCGATCATTTATTCATTTATTTCCCGTTGAAGTTTCCGTCACAACCTTTACTCCAACGCAAAAGTACAAGCCGTTGTAAACTTGGATAGCAATAAGCGCTGTTTATTTTGTAACGTACATTACATATCAAATGAGCATTATATATTCGTGAAAAACCAACATCAGGATCAGAAGATCAACTACTAAGGCCAAGTTTGCTCTATAGAAATCTTAAATACACACATGAACCGTATATATTTAACCACAGACTAAGAATAATGAATTTTGTACATAACTTCTATTCAAAGCCCATCAAAGAAAGTATTAAATATATATTATATATACTTATATAATATATAGAGTAATAATTACCATTAAAACATCAGAACGTTTTCTAGATATATAGCAAACATTGTGAAAGAGTGCGTGTTTTTCGTGTATCGAGGAGCATTTATATGAATATGTTAAAGCTCAACTTCAGAAATACACTTCAGAGAAAAGTTATATTATATATAATTACATAGTTTGTATTTATGCGATTTAATGAGATGACATTTAGAAATTATAAGCCTTTACACACCTCATAATTCTAAAAGATAATGGGCAGCATACGCATGTAAATACTTCACGAACGTTACGTTAACCTAACAATAATTTGCAGTAAGTATGTATAAAACTGTAAAATTTAATTTTTTTAATGTATCACTAGAATGTGATTTATTTCGTTATATCCTATTTGATTTAATTTTATATTATTTTACTTAATTTACTGTACACCTATTATTTTGAGTATTTTAGGTACATTAAATTGTAATGTACATTTTGGGAAACAATACTCTAATAATACAACTTTAAAAATACTATTTTATACACTTATTGTTGTTTAAATTTATTTAAGCAGTATGTATATATATATTATAACTTATGAATAATATAAGACAGCATACGCATATTTAAACCGTCTCTTAGAGTAGAAAATTGTTATTCGAACAGAACTTCGATATACCTACTGCAATAATGACATAGTAGTATGGTAAGCTTACTCATAGTTATATATATTAAATATACTGGTATACCAACTTTATAAGTTTTAAATAACGACATCAGTAATAAATATTTAATTTTTACCAATCAAAATATGCTATACTAAAACGTCAAAGTATATTAATATAAATTATTTCGGTTAAAGATATTGGTTTTTCCCCCTCTGAATCTACATAAAATTATTCACATTCGTACACGAAAATCAATAATATAATGTAGGTATTCTATAAGTGAGATTAATAGGGCGATTTTTTGAATAAAACAATATTTTAATAATGTACTAAGCAAAAATTAATATTTTTCGCTTTTTTAATCCAATTTAATGACTTATTATACCAAGGTATAACAATTGTATAGAATCTTCAGTATAATGGTACACCTACCGAATAACCATTAAACGTATCGTCTTTCTTTCTAATTATTACTATTGCCGACATGGGAAACGTATGTATGTATTAATAACCGTGGGAATAAACTGTTGTTGTGGTTGTCTATTCTTTAAACGTTGGATAGCAATTCATACAAGATAATTTTGGGAGAATTATTTAATATATTCATGTCAAAATCGATAAATTAATAAAAAAAAAATAACGTTTTTAAACGTGTAAATAATTACAAGGAAAGAGATTTTTTTTTGTGAGATACAAATAAATAAACATTCTTATATTTAACAGCTAACGATATTTTTCTAATTTATCGAAGCATGTAATGTGTAATCCCTTGTTGTTATATTTTTTATATTATTAATTCAAGAATTTCTGCGAGTAAAAGAAAAGTATAATTATAGTAATACATCATGCAATATAGTGAATATTATAATTTTAACGTTTTCTTCATTTATTGAATAAAATTTATTATTATATTTTTTTTTTTTTATAATCTATGTATTTAGTATAATTACATGTATAGTGCCATAGTATGTAATGATATGTATCTACCTATAATATCATGTCTAAAACGTCGGTCAATGCATAACAATTATCGTAATGAAATTAAACGAGGCAGCGTGTATAGGTACCTGATAATATTAATATTTAAATAAACAACTGTAAAACATTTTATTTTTCAGTCACTCTTAAACATAATATTGTATAATAGACCATCAACGGTATTCGTTATTCGAAATTTAATTTTTTCTCAACATGAGCTCAGAACATTTCCAAATAGTCAAAAATCATTCAGTTTGTCCTAAAATAGCCACACAGCTAAAATTGTGCTTTATCATACGAACACAATTTATGATACAAACATACAAGTTTCCTGTGAACTAATTGAATTTTTGTTTGGATTCATAATTTAGCCATGGTCAAGAATATGGCAATGTTTTAAAAGAATAATAATCTTATAACATTCAGACAATATTCACAAAAAACCTATAAATTATAATTAACGATTTATTTTTATAAACACGATTAACATGTTGTTTAGAAAAATGAGAATGACATAACACATTATATATTATTTATTATTTTATATATATATATATAATCTTGTGCAATGAAACAATGGTATACCATGGAAGTCATTCGATCAATTTCGATTCATTTCCACTAAGACGTTTTAGGGTCAACGTTTAGCCGTATGACTTATGGTGACGCGACGGACCACCGCAGTATAAATCGTGACGATCGCCGAGGGACCCGCTAGCACTGAAACGTCGAGGATTAATTTTACCCTACTATATTCTAGTATACTGTAGAAAGGAAAAATGTATTAAAATAACAAAAAGAGTAAGATTTTTTTTTTATATAAAAAAAAGGAGGCTGTAAGATTACACCGAGACGGATCGATGAAATATTAATAATAAAATATAATATAACTCTGTTGTTATGAGATTGATAATATTTATATATTACAGTATGTAGATTTTGTAAGACCATGGAATTACCAAACAGGTGATTTATGGATCGTGGGTGTTTCTATACACACCCGCAAAGAGAGAACGCATAAAATAAGGATTGTCATATTGGATAACAACAAGAATTAACAATAGTAATAATAAAAATAATAATATTAAGGAAAAATTTACCATTATAATCCGTATTCATATTAATATAAAAACAAGTATATCAAGCCTGCAGTTTGCATATGCCGCAGTGTGACGGCGACAGTGGGCGTTATAATAATATTGCTGCAGTAATGTGGATAAATAATTAAAATTTCGAGAGATGGACGATCCGAACAGATAATATATCAAAACGAGTATTCGTGGTGCATTATATTAATAATTTTCTTTTCGTTTTTTGTGCTGAACAAGTTATAATTTATACTAGAAAATGATATTAGAAGAAATCTTTTTACGCATATTTTTCCCAATATGGTTAGAGAGATTTGTGATGTTTTTTTAGGTTATGCATTGCGACATTTTATTGAATAAAATAATTTGTTTTCAATTAAAATAAATTTTCCTGATGATTATGTTCAAGCAATATGTGAGAGATGGTGTGCTGAAAACATATTTTATTATAATTTTAGCATTCTGATATGATGCGCTCGGCGAAGAGAATAATTCCACGAAATTTCAAATAACACAGATATGTGGTATAATTGTATAAGGTATAGTACAGACTAGATTAGACAAATCGGTAACCCTACATAATTTTATAAATTATAGGTATTTTGTATTGTCTGCTCTAAGCGTCGTATTTTCAACCTTGCAGGAATTATAGTGCTTAAAAAACTGTGTTTGTAAATAATAATAAAAAAAAAAAACCAAAAATATAATAAAATACGAGCTCGATCACACGAACCTTAACAGTGCCAATATTAACTCGATCAGTACATGGAAGATATCGTCACAAAATGAACGATACGGTCACAGTCATGGGGTACAAAATGTTTTAAGTTAAAATACACGATTCATATACTATTATAATTTTAAACTAGAATATATCATTTGGTTTTCAAAATGCTTAATTATTAATATTAATAGCATATACCTTAATTATGGAATGTAGTTAAGCCCACATGCCATATTAATCATAATCGGGAAGTATTAATGTATTTCATGGAAGTAAAATATTATATATGCAGGGGAATTATCTTTTAACAGAATTTAAGATTTGCTACGGTTATAGCTACGTCGCATGTCAAAAAGCAATCAAATCTTCCGTGGCTTAAATGAAATAATGAGAATATATAAGCACTTTGCTAAAAGCTCTAGGAATAACCACGACATACTGGGTACACTTTTATCTTTTTTAATGTTATTACTGAGCATCTATTTTTTTTTTCCAAGAACGATATCAATATTAGTCTGGGCTGGGTTGCTGCCGTGTGGAGCTTGTGGTATAAAACAAATATATAACTTAACCTGCAACCTGCAGATTGGTTTAATAATTAATTTTCCATTACAATACAATTTACAATAGTAATACAAAACCTAGTATGTTCTTATTCTTTGTTGAGGTAAAATTCATGGTATAGTGTTATGGTATTGTTATGTAAGAGTATATTACATTAATGAGAAACGTTTAAAATCGAAACGGTTCAAACAGCATTATTCTGATAATTGATAATCAAATCTGCGAGTGTTACATAAAGGTAATAAAACATAGTTCGTTTCAAACAATTCAAATTGTATGATATACAGTATGTATTCAGCAGTTTCTATACGCTCTCCAACTGCATGTAAAGACACATATATGCGTATAACTACTAGAAAAATAACAACAACTAATATGATGCTTAAAATTTAAATACATTTAATAACCGATAATAATCGTTCAAGAGGGCATTATAAAGTGTTTAATTTGAGCATGGCTTCTGAAGATGTATTGCATTTCATCGGGGCCGTTCAACATAGTAACACAACTGGAAATGCATTGAACGTAATGAAAAATAGTAATAATTGCTAGGAAAATAATGGAATAACATAAATTTATCTAGTGTGTCCGAGCTCCTGGAAGTGTATTCATGTTTTTACCATCTCACCGTGTATAAACGCAAGCGCCTGAGTGTTTTACTCGCATTCGTGAGGTTTGACAACATAGTAAATATAAGACCTAAAAAATCTAAGAAAAGGATTGATATGAAGAGAGAGGAAGATGTGAGTGGCGTGATGGCCAGTGGTCAACAATGAGAGACTCGCAAATCTCAACAATAAACTGATTTAAAAATAACAACAATTTTATTTTGGTTATTTTTACAATTGGAAATTTTTTTTTATCGGCAAAAATATTTTTCCACGGGAGATCGGTGAACCAAGAAACTGGAAATAGCGCACGTATAAAGACCTAAACGTGATGCACACACCACTGGTGAGGATAATAAAACGAGTGCGAGGTGGTCGAGTGGCGGGTGGAAAGTTATTGAGTAGTAATAGAGTAATACGGCTGGGCAGAGGGAGGAGAGAAACGGGAACGAACGGATTAGAAAAACGATAAATAAATAAAATGCAAACGTTGCACCTCCATAATATGGTATGCGCGCGCATTAAGATGGCGATTGCAGCGGTGGTCGGGTGAACTTTATTAACGCGCCACGTTAGCTCACGCGGTGTGAACCAGATAACACTGGGCTGATAACGCCGACGCGTGTGTGCACAGCGTGCGAGTGTGTTACGTGTGTTACACGCGCACAAGCTAGATTAATGGGGGCGTGCGCGATGCGTGGGCGTTTCGCCGCCGCGCGCGAACATGTACCTGTAACGAGTTGTCGTCGTCGTCGGCCGCGGCGGCTTCAGCTTCGACGGTGTGGCGAGGCTATCATGAGCACACAATAATATGTGCATATTCGTGTATAATGTCGTAGGTATAATATACGTGTAAGAGCAGCCGGACTGCTATATTATAATACGACTTTGGCGACGACTCCCACGGCCGTGTACGAGTGTACCTATGTACGTACGTACGCGCGCGCGCGCGTGTGTGTGTGTGTGTGTGTGTGTGTGTGTGTGTGTATGTGTGTGTACTACGATCTGTTATTTCCTCTCTAATTGATGACCTCTGATCGCATAATGTGGAGCACATACGACTATATTATAATATATTATACGTACAGGTAAGAACGCGCACGCGCTTGTATTGTAACATAAACACGCCCGCAAAATGAAACCAGTCGTCGCCTTTTTAATTTTTGTTTCGCTCGCATACGATAGGCACATTTTATACATACACTTATAATACACATATATACATATTTATTACAATACGCGTAGTAAATCCACATCCTATCTCTTCCCATTACACCGTACACATGTTGCGTTACATTACACACACACATACACACACACACACACACACACAAACACACTCGCGCGCGCGCGTACCCGCTCTCCGCGATTATAATAATATTATTATACTCGCAGAAATACTACTTACGTACAATATATATATATATATGTACTATATTGTCTACGTATTGCGTGTGTATGCGTGTCGGGTTGAGTGAGTTATATTATAAATGATTATACGTTTCTCGATTTGAAATAGGTATCACCCCTTCGACGTTAGTGGTAGTGGTACCCAATGTGTACATTATAGCGAGGAATTCGGAAGTTCATGTGTTGATGTGGAATCTTTATTTCTTAATACACACTTTTTAAACGAATTAAAGCTGTACACTTTAAGTAAATACATTAATTACATTCGTTGGAAAGTATTTCCAAACACGACGACTGCTAAAATATAGTAGTATTGACATTTTATGAAATTCCAACATTGATTGTTTTTTATTAAAGCTATCCTTATCGTATAATATTTCTAAATCTATTTAACACATCGATTTTATTATGTAATATAAAAAATATACTCGAACTGCTTCTGAGAATTTATTATCCATGCTATTGTATTATTGTAAAATTTTAATACACAAGTTGGGAAGTGCAAAAAAAAAAAAACTCATTAGATTGGAAAATTATTTATACATATTCACTATATGACATACGCCGTTTTACCTCATTAATCATTGAGCATATTATAGACGATAGCACTTAATATAATATAATTATTGATGAATTAATCTTTTGACATTTAGGTGTACACGTGAACATGAACAGCTGAATACATCATAATAAGCGCATGTATATAGCCATTGCTAAATGAGAATTTTGAAATTTTCAAACTTTCCCAAAGGGTTATAACCCTCTCCCCATCCCTTAAAGCTAAAAACGTTTGAGAAATTCAAAACCTGACTTATTTGATTCATAATATAAATCCTTATATGTGTACTTATTAAAATATCTATTTCTATGAGTAATACGTTTTTTATTATAACGATTACGATTTTTATATACGATCTATAAGACTTCGGATACTTGGTTGGTCCGATGGATATAATATATTATAACATATTATTAAATTTTATACACATATAAGTTTTATTTTCTATTCTATTATACAATCACATACATTTACGGTTACATATATTGATGCATTTTTAATATTTTCTTAGGTGGGTCCTGAAAATGTATATGTATTTCTAGGGCATACTACGTGATATAATTATTGAGACATTGGATACAATCCGTATAATATACAGCTATCGTCCTTTATAATTATCATTATGATAAAATAGAAGTAAAACTAAATATATAATATATACATATATATAAGATTACATCGGCGTCTGGGGGTCTAGCCCTCACACATTTTTCATATATAATATACCAATAGCTTATAGCTAACCGGTGCACAGTCTTACGTCTAACGTTCATAGCGGGTTCCTATTCCTGGTGGTGTCCACGAAGATTGTTACATCTTAGACTTTCCAAACAGAAACTTGATATAGTCTGTACGAAAGCATACGTCAGCAAGCGATCGTAGGAATAATAATTTCTGTGCTAAAAGAACAAAATTACAATACATCAATCGACATATACTTACTTATACTCACTACCTACCTATACATTACTACGGTGGTACGTGTAAAGTGTACTACTTATACAATGCAATTCAAATGTGCGATCGATGATCTGTTAGAAAGTCCTATGTGCACGAGAACCCATATAGGCAGTGGCGTGGTGATAAGTTTTCTTCGAGATCATGGCATCTGAATTTTTTGGGGGTGGGTGAGTGGTTTAGGTAATCTGAGTCATGACTAATATTTAATGTCATGGCAATATTCTCGGTGTTGCACAAATTAACAGAATGACCCCCAGCCATAAGACATTTACATGTCAATACGTTTAATAATAATTCGTATAATATATATTAAATACGATTTTCAAACTCATTAACACCGTTGGATAAGATGTATGACAAAAATATTTCGAAGGAAACCAGACCCAAAATGCCAGAATATGCTTCACCACACTATCAATACTTCGTTTCGCAATTTTTTTGCAAATTGTTCTTTGTACAATTATACCATAATTAAATTGTATTGCATTACCTTATAATCTTGTATGTTAACTACCGCGCTCGATTAATTCCGTAACGTTTCCGACCTCATTACAACATTAAAATAATTTTTGGTTCCAGAAGCTCCTCACCGTAGTACTTATCGTGATATTAGTATTATGATATTGGTATGTTAGTCGGGTACGCGCTCCGCGTTATTTTGACGGTCGCGAGAGCCGTGACTTAAGTGGTGAAGTAATGCACGGACGGTGAACTTCGTGTCGAAAGCGGATGTTTGGTATTCGTCACTGATGGCTGTGAATATGTTATCGGCCCGGAGGACGGCGTTAAGTGTTGTTAATAAGTCGACTGCGGACGGTGGATACTACTTCCGTGGACATCGTGGTCGACAAAAAAAAAAAAAATATGTAATTTGCGCCATATCTAAAATTGTATTTTGGTAATTTGCGCCAAATAAAACTAAATAAAAAGGTAATATGTAATCGTTTACCTACAAAAATTGTAATTTGCGACATAGATCATTTTATTGAAATTGTAATTAGCGTCACAAATAAAATGAACTCCGTGTATATAAAATAAGTAAATTTTGGTAAGTCATAAAACATATAAAAATCAGTCATACTATAATTATAAATAGATGTATACAAGTAAAAAAAACTCCATGTATATAAAATAAGTAAATTAGATTTATTATAATAAATACCTAGCTATTTAAAATAACTAGCTTACTCACGTTTTTTTTTTTTTTTTTTAATATTTATAGCTTAACGACAAAACTAATCCTTTTCTATCAATTTTATTTTGCCTGTAGTCTTCATATATTTGTTGAAAATTTTCCAAACGATTTTTTTTTTTTATATATTTTCGTTTTTTAAGATGTATACTTTTAATTTTAATTACAGTTTCTGTTTGAAATTCTTTCAGTATATCCAAAAAGGGGTAAATAGTAGGATGTGGGTGATGGAACTTGGAATTGAAATGTGAATGATATAATTCGCAAGCATTAGTAGTGAGAGCTAGAGACGTGATATTCGCAGCCCAAATTATTGGTGGAAATTTAGCCTCTTCACAGATGTATGTGTCAACTAAATAATCGGCATAATTTTGAATCTTATGTTATTAGGAATCGATGATATCAAATCTTCAATAAAACAGTCACTGACCACATTTGGAGAAATAAATGACAACCCAAATGTATGGTTTAGCCACTTACTTTCTTCTGTCTTATTATTTTGATATACGTCGGATTCCAACCATTCAAGTTGAAAGTGTGGCGCAAATAACATATTCCATTTCGTTTTCAGTCGTGGCGCAAATTACCAAAATTAATTTGTATATGTGGCGCAAAATACCAAGGGCGTATACAAGGGGGGGGGCGATAGAGGCGATCGCCTCCCCCTGGACATTGTTGAATGTGTTTCATGTATAGGTACTTTGTGCTTACATATTTTAGTATAATATTATATCAAAAATTAAAAATACAGCGCATATTTTTTCATAATGGAAATGGATAATGGTTATCAAAAACCTGTTATCAATTAATAAAACTATAAGCTGATAAGCTCTTTAACAGACAGTGTGACATCGATGTTGAAAAATTATTAAAATTGAAGCTTCTCTACTTTAAGGAGGTATGCAAGTATGCATGTATATTTTGCTTTTTTTTAGTTAGAAGAAAATAATTTTGGTAAAAAGCCGGGCCTAGAACTTATTTTTTAACTTAATAGGCAATAAATCTAATTAACTAAAAAAACCTGCCTTATGCAATAATTTGCATTAATGTACCTACCTACTCTTTAGTCTTTACTTACCCATGTTAAGCAAAATCAGTTAAGATTTTTTTTACAACTAGTTATTATTTATGACATAACTTAACTAGTTAAAAATGCTATCATATTTATTTAATTCCCGCTATTCAGTATTAATTTACCTACTCAGATAGTCTGATTTAGATATTTAATTGATTAATTGATTTAATTATGTGATTATTTTTATAAATTTGTCCACCTTTTTTGCTTTGCATAAATCATAACTCCTTTAGCTTTTGGCTGTTTGCTTATTGCTTTCTGAAATATGCTTAATGTTACATCAGATTAAAAACATGGCTGAGAAGCCAAATGTCTCAGAAAAGACTGACAGGTTTGGATTTGATGAACATTCATAGAAACATAACTATTGACACATCAAAAGTTATAGAAAGATTTTCAAAGACCAAAAGAAAATTGGATTTTGTTATTTAAATATTATTTTATTATTATATTATGTGGTTATTATAATATACTTTTATATTAATTATATGTACCTATGTCCTATGTTAAGTTATTTTATTTGGTATATTGTTGATGTTGTTTACAATAATTAATGTTATGGGTTACGAAAGTGGGTAGAAATCAATTATTGAAGTTTAAGCAAGCAAAACGATCAAAAAATTTATTTATAATCTGTACACTGTCGTTTATGTACAAATTTCGCCCCCCCCCCCTGGACGAAAAGCTGAATACGCCCCTGCAAAATACATGTTATATTTTTATATTTTGGCGCAAATTACAAGTAATTAAATTGACGCAAAATACCATCTCCCCACATTTTTGTTGGCCTCTTAGGTAAAAAAAAATTCACCACGCCACTGCATATAGGTACAAATGTACCATTTGTATATATATTATAATGAACATGAAAACGAAGTATATGGTATCCCAGAGTTCACACGTTTTTTACGCGATGGATTTTTACTCCATGATTTAGTATAATTGCTTTCTTTCGGCTACGCGCAGATATGACGTGAACACTTTGATGTATAATTATTTTAACGCAAACACCGCGTGGTATACATAAATATATTATTGTAAATTATAATTTACACATCTCGAAAACGTTGAAAACATTTTACGTCATGGTAAAATTATTATATGCCACAATCGACCCGGACTTCTGTGCGATACCTAAAAACGTCTTAAATGCGCAATTACACTATTTTCACTTTCTTAACTAATTTCTTGCCAAAAAAAATCCTCGTGTATACATACATACGATATACCTAACTATTAATATTTGTTTAAAACTGTTACTTTTTCATCATCAATTTCTTATAGTATATTATGGTGATCTACTGTTAGTATTGTTGGTCTAAAAGCATTTTCCAAGAAGCACGGTACTGAATTAAGTACTTACCTATGTTTTGTACTTCAACATATTATTATACACGGTAATGGCGGTACGGGTGTCACTCCAATACTTGTGAGGACAGAATATAATGAGTTTTCAGGTTGTGTCTGCGTTCCGCGTGATTGTGTCCACATTGCTATAATATTATGTGTTCCATTCGTCTCACAGAAGACAAATAACAATATAATTTGTGATAATCATAATGTATTATAGGATTGCTTTCAAGAGATATGTATAAATATTAAATATTTGATATGTAAAATCGGAAGCGTATACGAGTTACATGTTTCATAGAACGCGTTATGTTAAAGGTATTTTTCACCCTCCCGATCAATCGGCTAAACACTGAAATCGCTGTTATCCCGCACTGTAAACACTTTTTAGTTGTACACGTATAATATTATACCAGACAGGTATACGACAACTATAACTATAACTTTTTTTTTTACACGTATGTGAATCAGAATAATACACCCAAGTAATAAATTACGCATTGCGCTGTTATCTATTGTATTACGTATATCTTCGGGTACCTGCATGTGTGGACAGGGTGGTTATAGAAATGTTACCTAAGGAGAGGGGTCTAATTGTAGTGTTATAAATAATACATTCAACACTAAATTAACAGCTTTCTTACTTTCTTTCGAATAACCTGTGTAATGTGATCAGCAACATATATAACTCTTGTATATATGGGATTAAATTATTATTAGTACACTAACTCGATTTACGAACAAAGATCTAATCGAATTAAATATGTTCGTAAAAATATCATAACTAGTGATATATTCACCCATAGGTTAGGTTAATTTAAACTAACCCACTAGAGTGGCTACTAGTAGGTTCTATATCTGTAGGAACAATAATTGGTTGAATTTTTTGATAATGACCCTACCTGTAAATTATTTTTGAAATATAAATTACTAAAAATAAATTTAACCAACAACGGTATAAATAGGTATAAGTTAATTTACGCTCAGGTATTGAAATTCGTAGGTACAGATCATTCACGCGATATTCTTCCAGTTAGGTACAGTGAACATTTTCCCCGAGTTCCTATCTAATTCAACTTCAATTCTTTTTGATTTTCATATCATATATTATAATATTATGTTTTCATCTGCAGTTGTGTCCATAGCTAAATGTTAAACCTTTTCGACGTTGTTTATTTTCTTATTATTTTTTTTGTAAGTCCGTTCGTATACGATTCGACTAAAATGATCAACGCTGTAATTTTTGTGTTAACTCAAAAGCGTTTTAAAAGTGATACAATAGATCGTCGGAAGCACTCAAATCACTGTGCTTTGAAGATGCGATTATCGTTTAATCGGTCTCTGTAGGTTTATTTGCATCATATTAATTTCTAATGAATGATTATAGGTGTTTGTGTACGCGCATAGCTCGTGCAGCATATGAACAGCAAACGGTACGCCGGGAGGACGTGGAAAAGTCGTCGGATAAACGCGTGTACAACGCTAAATTACTTACACACATAATATGTTAATAAATAAACAAGCGGATATAGGTGTAAAGAATCTTGTATTATATTATTTCAAACTGTTCGCGCGTGTTTTCCGGTCATTTCGCCGGGAGCAAGTACAATATATAATTATATGGTGTATTATATCGTGTCGTGCAGACTAGGGCAACTGGTTTCAATAAGTCCGCGCGTTGTCGCGTCGATTACCTATCCTATTATTATTATTATTATCATTAATACGTTTATTATCGTCGCACGACCGGTTATCATCTCGATGATCGCATTTGCATCGGCCTCAACCGACATACCGTTTTGAATAATAATTAAAATATCACATACACACGTACAACCCGCCGCACAACGCATACCACGTACTTCATGTACACCTACAGAATAGTTTTGGACTCTGAATGAACTCGTATGCATGTTGGTTCTGCGGTGAAATTGTATCGCTTTTGCAGTGTAAACTTTTTCGCGTAGTATAGATGCGCACAAAATGTTCGGTCAATTCTTGCGTTCTGGAAAAACATAATATTATAATATGTTTATTGTACATCATTCAAAGTCATTGTACTATATTATTATGCGTGTGACATGGACATAAGTTCATAAGTATCTAAAAATCAAACGTCAAACTAAATATAGTTATAAACATGTGTATACCTAAGCATGTATATTGTTCAAATGAACGGAATATCTAGCAATATCTCGCTATCTGGAAAAACAATAAAAACTTACCACCTGCACTCATTTAGGTACATTGAAAATGTTTAAAAATCAAACACTCGACAAAAAACTGCACTTAAATTATTGAAAAATCTAGTACGTTTAATGTGAAAAAATCACCCGGTATAAAATGATATGCGTGTTACGACGACACGATCTCACGTGTATCATAATATTAATTATTACCCTCAACGTATTCCACATCGTTGGCTATATAATTGCAACGATTATTATTGCAGTTACGCCAGTTATTATTGAAGTTTGTATAACTGTTTTGTATAAGTTTGTGTAAGTATTATAATATGCATACTTACGCAAAGTCGAAAAATAAATCTAATGATATTACATAGCTATTATGTATTATTATCTTATATCCCGTTTATGTTAACGCTGCGATCTATATAATCGTTGGTCGTCGTCTTATTATTATTTACTTAATATTCATGCGTGTATTTAGGTAAGCATATTAAAACAGGTAATAGTAATGAGTAATGACTAATTACGTTGATCCTATAAACAAACTTCTACAGCAGTGATTCGATTTCCGCATCGTTTCGACCGTACGTCCAACACACAATTCGATTTCTAATAATATCTACGCTTGTGCGCAACCGTACTCGATTTAATTATTCATCGTACACAACAATATCCCTGTACGCCTGTGCAACAATAAATTCCGTTTTTTCGCTCCGAACAGAATGATACCTATTATTTTTGATAATATGTCCATTTATTGTACGTGGTTGTTATCCAGCTTATACCGACTACGCGTATATCACTGTGTCAGATGTGCGCGTATCATATCGTTCTTTTCGTAAGACTTGAACGAATGAAATGAATTCAGGGAGGCGTGTCAAACATTTACTTTCCTATTTAGAAGTCGTTTTAAAAAACTCGAGCGCCTAAAGTATCTATAAATATTTACTAGCAGAATTGAAAAAAATAACAAAGCTTAAACAATAGTATTTATCTGCATTTTGTTTTATACTTGAAAATGAAACATTGTTTTTTATCATGAATATTTCAACAGACAATACGGAATGTTATGAACCTAAATGGTCAATAAAAAAATTATTAAATATTAAATAAAAATAAACTAGTGAACACAAATCCTTCCATTTTGTTGAGAAGGCATATTTTTAAATGACTACATCATCTTCATGGATATCTAATCCAATGATATGTAATCTTAGAAAATTAACAAAAATGTGAAATAAGTAAATGAAAACCGCCCTTTTGGTACATTTCAGAAAATAATTATAGTTACGATCCTTTAAACCATTGTAATTATTTGTCGATATTATCTAGAAAATCCTTTTAGTTATCCTTTAGTTAATACTTTAGTTTCTCGAAAATAATTAAGTTCTCGTTAAGTTTACGAAAACAATGCGATCATCATTTCCTCATTTCCCTCAATATTCAAACAATTGTTATTTGCAAAGACAATCAAATGTTCTCCAAATGCTTTTAGATGTACTTAAAATATAGTCACAATATACTTAATTCGACTGTTGTTATAAAAAATTCTTTAAAATTGTTAGTCAGGATCTTAATCATTTCTCCGAGATCAAGTATAAAACCATGTTAAAAATTAAAAAATTCGTCAAATTCATGAATATATGTTAATTATTTTGTAGTTAAAAATATATAATTTTTTTTTTGTTTGAAGCTAAGAATAATAATTGAAAATTGAATACTAGTTTGGCTTAGAATAATTATAAAAAAATTCTGGGGTATATCCATGAAAAGAATCTTATGGGTGTATTTACAGTCTGTGTGCAAATATTATTGGTTACAATCTATAGAACAACGAGTGACCACACATATGTTTGATAAAATATAGGAAAAAATTGCATATTTTTTAATGAGTTGAATCCACGCACTATAGTAATATTAAGCTTATCATTTATTCGTGTTATTACTTTTCACCTGAAAATATGATTGGAAAAATCACCACACCTTTTTTGAAATAAAAATATATTACATTTTTTTTCAAATATATTATATTATTATTACAAATCGTTGACTTCGATTAACCTTTAGATCTTGCATTTCCGTCATTGTCACGTGATAAATATTTATTTATTTATTTATTATAAACGGATGCGAGTCCTAAAACATAATAGTATTGACATTGTATGTGAAAAAACATATTAATACATAAAACAACAGTTTATAGTTTCTATTTAAAATTAGAGAATGAACAAATTAATTCTATAATATACTTATATAAATTTTTACTTTTGGAGTAGGTATTTTTGGAAATTTGCTTCATAAACCTAAAAAATATTTATTTTCAAAATTAGTTATAAAACTCTTATAAATATTATTTATAACAGAAACAAAATTAATGAATATTATGAATATTATGATGTATACTTTTGAATCATCAAAGTATAATAATACGATCCGGAGAAGGTCAAACCGAGAGCCGTGTAATTACCGCTGTTCAATATCGAAACACTATGCATCACCATTGATATGTATGGATTTAGTGGTAATAAAAACAGTAAAACTATACAGATTAATGAGCGATTGGATTTATCGAATCATCAATTCGATAATCAGGAATCAAAAACCAATGGCTAACCTTTAAGATACCGTTAGGGGAGTTAGGTATCCTCTATTGTGTAATATACTAATAAGTAATATGTATAGTTAGGGATACATTTAAGTTATTACAAAAGCACACAGAATCAAACGTTAGACCTTCAAATATCACTGGTGGTCTGTATCGTAAGTATATATAACTGTCCTGTGTCCTGTCTAATAAAAGTAAAATTATTATTTAAACAGGATATTGATTTTTTTATTTAAAATTTGTAGTAATATGTGAACATCTATCAACATGTCAAGTAGACACACACGAGTTCCTCCGTTACTTAATACAAAGCATGGAAGGGTGCTATTTGTCCATTTTAAGACGTGCTTCTCAGTCGTAAGTCGTAAATTTTTATATTATTATTTATATGCGTTATAACAAAAAAAAATATTAACAGTTTTATTATTATATAACATTTTATTTTTCTTATTTAGCCTGGACACTTATTCTAAAGAAACAACACCCATTAACTAAATATTTGGTGGTTACATTCAATCTGAAGTTATGTGCATATTATAATACAATATATTACATGAACGTACCAATATAATATCAATGATTAATTATAATAATTTTTTTTTTATGTCTTAGTGACGTATTGTGAATGCCAATACGTATCAACCATATTCCAATCGTTAAAGGATATGAACTTAGATAATAGTTGGTATGAAGTGATACTATAAATGAGGCATTGGACAATTATTTTGAGAAGGATTCATTGGATAAGTATAAATGTATTAAGCGTGGATTGGAAGTTGTCACGGAGAAAAAGATATCTATTGAACGAATACCTAATGTACCTAATTAAATACCCTCTAGGATTGTAAACCAAGAGATTAACCATCAATATTGGATTCCAGATTAACGGATTGGTACTTAGTCAAATACAATTGATTCTTAATACCTATGTATAGTTTTTCTGCCTTTTTTCCCCTCCTTCCTCACATATTAACACTGTACCTGTATAACATGTTATAAACGAACAAATTTTATAATAATTTATTATTTGACCAATTTATTGTAATCGATTTATGGTAAAAATCGGTTTTCATTAACAATAATAAATATTCTTACAGTTTTAACTGAATGCAGAGTACATTATGCTCGCTCAATAGACACCTTTTTCTTTAATATAAGCGAATTGAATCAAAACTAAAAGTCGTAAATATTTACGAAATATGTCAAAATCACAATAATTTGTAAATTATTTTGTAGTTGAATTAAGTTCATAAAATTCATAAAGTTGTTGATATTTATACTTAAAGTTAAACCTAACACAAGGTTATCCATAATTTTTTCTTTATATAACTGTAAAAACTCTAACAAACGTTTTAGAAAAAATGTCTGAAATTTAAATGTTTTTACGAAAATTACAATTTATCCTCAAACGATTTTCAATGTTTGTTATTATTCAAAAAGTATAAGTCCTAGAAACTTGAAACTTTTACCAGCTGTTTAGATTGACATCATTTTTTCTAATGATTTTGTTTTATCATTTTAGTAAATTTTAAGTAATTTAATGAAGTTTGAAATATTCGGTTTTTTTTTATTTTTTTTTTTAAATGTAGATAAAAAAATTTGCTTATTACTTGAAAATTTAATAAAAGATTCTACATAAGTTGTTCTTACTTTCAATAAAAACTTATTAAAATACACAATTTTTTTATAAGCCTTTAAAGTGCAAATATTGACAATATACTACAATTTAAAAGTAATATAATATACGAGTACACCTAATATAGACTAACAAATCATCACCCTTCAGAATCGTTCAAATTTAACATATCCATTATAATGATTTACTCTATGACCAATGTACATTCCACCCCTACTGTACAGCAGAGCGAATTCCCGTCCGTTTTTTTACATGCATAGAGTAGGTACTAATGATAAATGGTGTTCTTAAATGAAAGTATTTTGAGTTATTGATTCAATACGGTAACTTTTTCAGTTTATAAGTGAGTGCAGCCTTTCAATTTTTATTTAATTTTACATTTATATTAATCTGTATTTATTATGATAGCAACATAGCAAACGCTCTAATAGAAACGCCTAGTAATTTAATTGTTAGTTGTCACAAAAATATATTTTCTTAGTGTTGGGAAAAAACTTATGGAAATAACGGATATTATAATTCTTACGAATAAATAGTAAGTATAAGTATAGGTCAGAAAAATATGGTTTAATGTAAAAATTGTAAACATTCATGCAATGATAAAAGTTCTTCGACGTAATGTTATATTTCTATTTTATAATGGTCGATACATTATTTAAACTGAATATTTAAAATATTTTATAGAAATTACATAATTGATCATTGATGATAAGTAAATACGAGTAAAAACATCTCACATAAGTATAATTTTTATTGTTTATCTTAAATTTTTTTTATTTTTTTATTTTCCCTTTGCGCTATAATATAGACTTTACGTTAACGTGTTTAATATGTTGTATATTTTCATCTTCAATACATCGTATATATACTGAGTATTCATAAGTATTCATTCGATCATAAATTGTATGTTTAATTTTTTACCATGTTGGTCGATAATGATCCTGCAGTTTATTGCCAAAGACATTATAAATACCTAGGAAGTATATTTTATAAAAGTTTCAAACATTGACAGGTTGTACTCAAAACACCGTTAATATTTTGCAAATTTATAGTCAATAGTGTTAAAGGATTTTAAAACCACTGTAGGCTGCTTGCAATAGACAATTTTTATTACTTAAAGTTTAATTTATTTAGGAAACCATTTGAATTTTTCGATGTGTAAATAACATCTTTTTCCCTATTAAATTTTCTAGTATCAAAAACTGAAAACAAGAATAATTACTAATTACCATCAATATAATTTAGTATTTCCGTGATATTGTTTCTTCATGTCTCAACACAATAGGTAAGCCCCACCTTTTTTTTCCAAAAATATAAAAACAATATATACATACAAACATATTATGCTGAAAAATTCTCCAAAAATTTAAAAACATTTTACACCAGATGATAATAATATCAAGTATCATTTTTTTCTCAAATAATATAAGTGTTACACGATTTTTAATTTGCAATTTATTATAATAGTTAAAATCGATTCTCAAAATATTTGTTGTGGTTCCTACGATGGTGTCAGTATTTTCAGAAAATCAATATAATAGTCGGTTGTCGAATTAAATTTATAATTGATTTTATATAACCTCTTAAAATAGAAGCAATATGTATACTATGACGAGTCCTTAACAACCAGCATAAACATGACCAGCCACGTTGTACGAACTATATATATTCGTTGCAGATTACTCCAACGCAATGTCTAAAACTTTAAAATATAATATGTATCGTAAGATTTTTGAAATGTGTTCTAAGAACGCATAAATTTTAAACATTGGTATGAAGTCTTTTATGGTCGTGGATTAAAAATTGAATATTGAAAAAATTAACCGACCATGTGATATTATACACTATAATATTGTATGAGTTTGACAAAGTGAGAGGCTCATTTAGAGAAGTACCTATACGTTTTCGAGATGATTCCATTAGACCAAAGACCACCTTGAAAGACCATTCTAAAAGGTTTTTTTTCGCTTCCAACTCGTTAATAATAATGACTCTGACAGGTCTCATAAAACATTATATCAAAGTGGTACAATTCAATAATAACATGATACCGAAAGATCTTACAATTAGTTGTAATTTCACCATGATCTAAGAACACGTCTCACGATTTTCTTTTCGAGATGATTAGCAATAGACCTGTAACAAATAACACAATTGGAATGAACCGCAATTTACTAAGTAACCTAGTAAATTAAAATAGAGAAAAATATCATTTATTTTATTTCAAATCGCCACTCCGGCAGTAGCTGTGGTATTAACGTTTTGAAGTCTTAAGTGAAATGATATTGTGTTTTAATTATCAATTGGCTTTACAGCGGTGAGTACTTTTTTTTTGGAACTGATAGTGATACGATACCAAAAAAATCGCTTTTGTTCTATCGTTTGGTTGTCAACTAATTTATTCATTATTCGGCTTAAATTATATATAATGAAAATTTCGATTTTCTCTTTTATTTCGATGTATTCGTATAGTCGAAGTAGGTAAGTATCTATATACATACTACATAGTTTTTAATATATTTCAATATCGGGAAAAACGCAATTTTCTGTTTGCCGTTATCAAGGTTCTATTTCAGTAATACATACATGAGAGTATAAAATGAAAATGATATGTTTGCGTTCAATTTCCAATTAGAAGTGGTATGCTTCCTGAAACTGTCTGCATTTAATTTGAATAAAAAATCTAAATAACCATGCATTTAGTTTTCTAGCTTTGCTTATTGAAGAATCCATAAAATTAAAATCGGGGAAAGCACTCATTGAACACAAATATATAAATTAGATTATGCAATTGGTAACTACAGCAAAATAGCTTAAAACGTATCATAATAATAAAAAATGTGCAGAACTGCCATTTGAAAATTATATAACCAAATTTATAGGTGATTGGATAATATTGAAATGTCAACAAAACTTTTTCATATCAGATTTCTACAATAAAACTGTGGACCCATATAAGTTGTGCTGTTCCGTACTTTATAACCTTAAACGTCTGTTGTATATTTTTAATACGTAATACGTATACGTATGTTACATTGTGTGACATGACTATACGAGTTTTGTATAAAATAGTTATTAAGAATCATATTCACGGGTATTCGACAACCGTTTTAATATTTACTGATAATCTAATATCAAAGAAAAAAGTGGGAAGAGAATAAGAGATAAAATGCACGATGATCTTACCTATTCTCTTGCTAGGTACTTTTAAACATCCCTTCGCAAATATTAAGTAAAACAATAGTGTTCTTAAAACCCCATTATTGCCGTGGCTCTATTATTTAGTCATTCTTTGCGTATGCATAACTATTTATGAGACTAAAATATGAATTTGTCGAATTTATATTGTACTCTACTGGGACTTTTAGTGTTTATTGATTTTTACCTATGCCACGAGTAACGGTCTTAGCACAAAGTGACAGTATAATAATATAGTCGAAATAAAAACAGCCGTTAAGTACCATAACTCAAAATCGACCTAGTTATGTTGCCGAAAAAAATAAAAACAATAAATTACAAAGAATGATGTGTATATATGTATTTATTTTGTGAATCTTCAGTCACGAATATTGCGTTACGGACTATCCAGAGATAATATCCGTGCACAAATTAACAAACACTCTCGAACTAAACATTACTTTTTATATTTTGAATTAAAATAAATTAGTAAATTGCTTGTAAAAGGCTCTGAAGGTTTTGTTGTATTAATGTTCTGGCCCTGATTGACTGCTATGAGCGTAAACCCTAGCATACGAGCTGGTTAACCGGCCAAAAGGGTTTATTCGGCAAATTCCTTAGACCAGTCGTATGGGTAGGGAATCTCACCCACCTTTAATCACACATTCACACAACACAGATAAGTTTACAATATGTTTCACTATTTCACAACTAAATATACTCATGCAAATATATAAACTTAAATATATAATATTACCAACTAATACGATAAACAGTGGTTTTTAACAATTGAACATCGGCGAAAAAACGCCGCGGCCGCCAGAATAGAACGACATATGTATACCTACACTACGTACACTTGATGGCATCAAATCGAAACCAGTCAATGCACGAATATCTACATATTCAACAAATATTTACAAATAATATATTATTATAATTCACTCCTGAAAATTGGTTTGATATAGAATAATAATTCCTATGGAAAATACATATACACGTTACCGCATGCATCACGGATACCTACCTAATTATACAGAGTGTTTCAGAACGATTCGACAAATGCAATAACTTTTTTACTATTTTTTATATTTTCATTTTTTTTTTTTTCTATAAATTAATATTGTATACTGTCTTACATTAAAATTTATAAAATGTCTTTTTGTTTTCAAAACCCAAATTCTCAAAATTCAAATTTTTTCCTACTGTTTTTAAGTTTGAGAATAAGTTATTAATAATATTGCATATCAAGCTATCAAATAATTTTATCGCATAATTAATGATGGCATCATTAATTATTGAGATAGAATCTTATCTAATTTTGATAGAACGTACAATAATTGTATAATAGTTTTAATAAAATAATAAAATTAAAATTTTCAAAAAGTTTAAAAATCATAATGAATGAAAAATCAAACTTTAATAAGATATTAAAATACAATATTTTATCTAAAAATCTGGTTCTCAAAATAATTATTATTAAATAATTTGGTTTTTTTTTTTTATAAAATAAAATTTTAGATTTTTAAATTTGAATTTCAAAATTAAAAGAAATATTTTAATATTATTTTGTTGTAGTGCAGTGGTATAATATTAATTTACAAAAATAGACACAACAAATGTCATTGCATTTGTCGAATCAACCTAAAATATCCTATAAACTATTTGAGGTGACTTTTATTTATTTCAACATGTGGATTTGATACGACCAAACAGCAATATTATATAACATTCCCAATTGACATGCAAACCAATTTCAAGATATTAAACCGACATTATATGAGATCGCATAAATACAAGATTTTTTTTATATATTTATTTTATACTTTATCTATACCATAATAAATTAATATATACATGCACACAAATCATATAATATGTTCCGTAGACTATAAAACATTTTAATTGCATGTGAATTAATTTACACGTACCTACCTATAATCAGTACGAAATGTAAATTAATAAAAATGTCATAATTGTACCTTGGTTTGTTATGTAAATTCATAGTAAATGAACATTCATGAAATAAATAAAAACAAAGTGCAAAACCATAACAGTTTTCTCGTTAACATGTAAACAATGTAAAATAGTATAAATCATTTTATATTTTATTAGACTGTAAATACTATAAGTAGTACAAAACAATAATCATTAATCAACGTCCTGACAACAAAATTCATCTAGAGCTTAAAAATTAAGTATTTATCACTTAATGAGAACAGAAATGAAAATTGTTTTATATCGTTTGATTGATAATGATAAAAAAATTTTATAGGTGATATATTATGAGGTATTAATTGTCTTGCACCTATACCGGTAAAATAAACTCTTAACGTATTTACCAATTTTCACAAAAAAAAAATATTCCTGACTAGAATAAAAGTTTTTGCTAATAAAATATACTATAATAAATTAATAAAAAATCACAAAACAAAAATGCTGCAAAAGTAAAATGATTTTATACAGAAAATAGTAATAATAATATACTACACGTGGATAATATAAATGATTACTTAATTAACTTTGCATATTTTATCAACCAACATGAATTAATGCATTATTATTACATTAGAACATTATTTTTTAGTACGTGTACAGAATATATTAAAACATCTATACGTAATGTACAAATAATAGGTACATTTAAGAGGTTATGGTTACTTTTTTTGTCTCTTCGATCACATAATTACATTAATATAGTATATACTCACATCAAAGAGCAATGCTTCTTTTTATATTTAACAATAAATTTATTGCTATGAGGATCTAAGTAGGCGGGTACCACCGAGTTGTTCATCTTTTATTCATAATAAGATAAATTTAGAGTGCACAATACGTTGATTCACCGTCAAATACATTTTATCACTGCATAAGCGTATACGGATATATTAGTATTAAGTGAAAAATTATTAAAAAAAAAAAAAATGTATACAACCGCAAAAGTATAACGTTTTTTTAAACAAAAATATCTAAGTAGCGGAAACACATACTTTAATGTTATTCTTATGTGAGTTAGCATCTTAACGTCCCACGCACTCCAAGCTTGAAACGAGTGTTGTTAAATTACATACGCCAGTCAACTAAATGTGCTCTAAAAAGATACAATAATACTACTTTTTGGAATTTATAATATATATCATGCACATTAAAATATGAAAAATATTTAAAATATTAAATCGTAAGTGCACCTAAAATATTGAAAGACATGTTACGGGTATTGCTTTAATAAATTGTATGTATATGCATTATAAACGTGCACAGTAGGTACCTTTATAATAAAGGCAAAAGGCATAATCAAACTACCTGTTTACCTATATGTACTTCAAAAGTATGGCAATTAAAATTGCACACCATTGCTCGACAAATATAATAACCCGATAGGCATCTGCAGCTCGTCTACGCATTGATGAGATCAATTCGTTATTAGCAAATTATAAACGGTTTCGAGTGTAGAAAATACTAGCAATGAACCTTTCTCGGATTACATAATTTCTAAAAGGTCGCAATAAATATATTCTCGTACGCACGATGTGAGTCCTCAGTTTTCTATACCATATACATACCAGAGTTTTGGTACAATAGTTCGGTGAAATAGCTGTGCATGCGCAGTCGATACAAATAAGATTAAATCCCGGATTACGTATGCAATTAGTCGTATGACAGCAACAAATATGTTCGGCCAAGTGATATCAATTTTCAACCGATTTTTAACCACTCAACCCATGTTGAGTATTTGTTGAGTATCCCATACACGGAGTAGTATTGCACATAATTGGTGTGTATAATATATAACATACGCAGTGCAGCTCGGCCAGCTCGGTGCGCATACAATACAATAATAATTCATAGCGATCATGTTAAACGAACAATGTATTATTATTTAATTGTCGTAGTGTAGTGGTTTGACGGTGGAAAACTGGAAACTATTGTTTTGTCTCTACTGTAAACGACTGCACGTTACACTGTTACAACCTTATGTCCTAACATGTATAAACCATGAAAATGTATCACGCATACCTATGTACAAATAATTATATAAACATATGTGATATTCGGAACATGTGTTTTGAGTATGTATAGTATTTATATTAGATGCTTTAGATACTGATTAGATCTTGATTTGATTAAGTATATAATTATTAATGTTCAATATTATTTCGAATGTGCATGGATCATCATGTTATATAATTTAAATAAGTGTCTTATTATCAGACGTTTAGCACTCGTGAGCAACATTTTTACTAATACCACTACCCCCTTCCCCTCTCAACCACTAATCGTATTAGTAATAATATAACACTTTATATCTACGCACCATTATGATATTTTTTCCCCACTTTGACATCAATAATTATAACTATCATTTGCCCAACAATTTGCCACCCGTAAAACGCCCACCATCGCTCCCCTGAAACGTACCTCTATATTTATATATAATTGAGACGCGCCCCATACGTTCAAGATCATAAAAAAATGTCAATGTTTCCTCAACTTATAAAATACGTACATCCTTTTTATTTTTAGCGATGTCCATTGTCCATACAAAACAAGACTTATTATAACAGTATCAAATTCACGTATATATTAAAAGGGTGAGGTGCAGGAAAGGGTGACTGATATAGCGATATCTTCACGACCGCTATTTCACGATCATGGTTTAACTTTGTAATAGCACCGATCCCTAAAAACAGATGTGACAGCCATCCACTTATTTAAAGCAGTAGGAGCGTATGATTACCGAGTTCTAGGATGTAATCAAAGCATCAAGCTAGAAGGAATCTATATAGTAAATCATTATGAAAATTGTACATCCATCCAATATAAATACTAGGCATGAAATAGCGGCGACGGGAAAAATTAATTTAAATCTTTAAGACGTATCGAGTGTTTCCTGCTATCTCGTACGCACAGTTTATTATATAAAACGACACACACACACACACACACACACACACGTGGTATGACCGATATATGTATAGTTATATTATGGGTATGCGCAAAACAAAAAGTCGTAAAAAAAAAAATGAGAGGACGCGCAGTAACATACGTGCCGCGACAGGCATTGTACAACATTTAAATATAAAGAGGCTGTATTATTATTATTACATTCCGTACGCTATAAAAATATAAAAAGACCCGTATGGGCGGAGAAAACGCGTATGTGTACTACGCGGTGCAGAAGTGCGACGCGTGCAGTGTGTTTGTAGTTTCTCTTCGAGATGATGTATATATAATATTACGTGTGTATAGGTAAATAATACACGTGCAGTATAGCAAAGCCGTTATAACGTTATTATTATCATTAAAATAATATGTAGACACATATTATAATAGGGTAGGATGTGCCTGCTACTAAACATCTACACGCGAATAATAATTTCCCGGATAGAGTGTTAAACGCGTTTTATTATGAATACAGCTATTTGTGCGCATGCTTGTAAGTGTGTGTGTGTGTGTGTGAGCGTGTGCGCAAGCGATTAGCTTTCATGTATCTTGTATTAGTTTTAAGTACCGTCCCGATTTCATATTACATTCGATTCGATTCCGGTTCCCGGTGGGCACCTCAGATGTTTACAATATTGTTTATTTAATAAGACATGTCATCGTATGTTAATAGCTGCACTTATATATAACTATGTCTTGTGAACTGCGAGTTATTTTCTCGGGTTTTTCAAACAGTTCGATATGTTTATT
The DNA here is from genome assembly GCA_025469195.1 of Chaitophorus viminalis. Lineage (NCBI taxonomy): Eukaryota > Metazoa > Arthropoda > Insecta > Hemiptera > Aphididae > Chaitophorus > Chaitophorus viminalis. The sequence goes on from JAIPRK010001059.1 coordinate 49,485, forward strand.
ATAAATTATAATACAGCCATCATATTATTATTATTGTTATTATTACTGCAGTGTTATATAGCTCAATGGGGTGATGAGAAGAAATGGTAAGTCACAATAATATTGTTATCTCATTACACCACATGATTTTTACGAATAAATGTGTACACTTATTGGATTCATTATCGAATTTGTTCCTAGTGCGTTTCATTTACATATATTATACATACTAACGGTGGAAATTTTACGGTTTAGCTGTTCTCTGGTTCAACAAACGCATCATTTCAATCAAAGCAGATCCGGTATAAGACTGAGCCACTGAGGCATAATACATTATACTATACTTATATGTGACACTAGCCTAAAACGAAAAATATGTTATTAGATATAATGTTTTGCTAAAACATATTAAATGATATCGGTACTAAAGGAACATAAAATATGTAAAATATGTAAAAAATATTAATTACAATAGAAGTAAAAATAGTTTAATATCTTATTAAAATTGAATTTAGTTAAAATAAAAAATATAATTGTATTATTTTAGTTTATTGACCAATTAAAAAATTTCGGTACCTTAGCTTAGACACTATACTATTAAGAGATATATAAGTTAAATTAATAGGGAAAAATTATTTGAGTACGTAGTTTAAGTCTAAATAATAATGTAACAAATACATATTTCTCTTTAGTCTTTCTATACAAAAATAATAATACATTATATAACTACTTATATCTGCAATCCGTATATTATATTAAATTATACGATAACAAAAAATTACATGATGACTCGATTGTGTGATTGTTAAAATCGAATAAAATTCAAATGTGGATAGAGCCACTTTCATTTCAAGGATATAACTATACAAAACACCCTGGTATCAATTCCTGTGTACAAGGGTTAAGGATTTTTAAGAAAAATGTCTAAACAACAAGTTGGTTTGACACACGATTTTCACTATAAATATATTATATATGACTGCAGCAGTCAAAATAAAAACTGGTGCTATTATTATCAGTTTTAGTATATATTACAAACTCAAATTATATTTGGGCCCAAACAATTATTTTTAATTTTTTTGAAGCAGGTCATATATTTATATCAGCCGATAGTTTCACCATCAAATGAAACTCTCTCTAAAACATCTGAAGAAAACCTAGAATTTTGATGGTTTTGCTAAAGCAGTTAGATCAGCCAATAAAGGAAATGTTAACTTATAAAAAATGAGTTATTCAGATTTTTTCAATGAAAGGGTTATGAGATACAACGGAAAATATCAAAGTCCACAAATAATGTGTTATTGAGAGACATATCAATAAAAGTTTAACGGGAAAAATCTGTGTTGTTTACTAAAACTTAGTTTAATGATGAAAAATACACAATATTGGGTTTTCTCAAAAAAAATATACAAACAATAAATACCAAAAGAAAAACCTGACGATATTATATACTTATTGACTTATTTAAGTCAAATACTCCCCGACAATAGAATCTAACACTTTTGGGAAAACAACGATATTTAACCATTTATAATGAGTAATTCTATTAAAGTTTGAAATGTAATAAAAAATATAATTATCAATTTTATTTTAAGATGAAGATAACGTGTAAAATATAATTGGTAATTATATTATTAATGATAATATTATTATTGTAATAAGTTGTCAATCTTTTTTTACTAATTATAACTAAAAATTAAACTATCAATTATATACTACGGCATTATTTCTTCAATTATTATAAGTGATCAATAAATTTTGTTATGCTTGATAAAAAAGTCATAACTGGAATTATCACGTTTTTGCTAAATAAACAATTCTAAATAATTTATTGTGTTCTTTTTATAAATATCAAAATCAAAATATCTCAATGAAATAAAAGTTAATGATATAATTGAACAGTTCCATTGCACTAATCAGGTATTTTACAAACAGAAATTATTTACTTTACTTTGAAAAATATTATATTTATGAAAATAGAACTACCAAAAATCAAAACACTTAAAAATTAATTTTATTCAATATGGCAAAAAGGAAACTTACGACTTTCTTCTTCTTTAGCAGATCAGTATATATTACTATATAATATAGTAATATATACAGTATATATAAAGGGTTTGTTAACCCTTTAACAAACCCTTTAATTTCAGTTATTTACTTTTATTTTTAGCTAAATATTCGAACGTAACGATGTACGTGACGGGATAGTCGAATTACACTTATTACCTACAAAGAAATGGTCGAATTGCACTTGGGTTAAAAAAAGGAAATAGCCGAACTGCACTCGGGTAAAAACCCAAATCAGGTAGTTATCGAACTACACTCATTCAAAAAAAAGAGTTACAAGTCGAACGTGTATAGTAAAAACCCGTTAAAAATATTACAAATCTTATGTTTACGAACGCTACGGCGGGCGTACTATTTTATAGCATTATTATATATATAAGTATATATAGCATTATTATATATATAAGTATGTAACATATTATATATATTAGTTCGTGAATACCATTTAGATAACGCAGATAACCAATATAATTTTGACAGTAATTAAATTTGACGATTTTTTAAAAAAAATGAAAATAAAATGTATATTAATAATAATATGTATATTATATTATATAATAAATATAATTAACATAATGTGATGTATAAAACAATTATTTTTAACCACGCTAATGATTTAAATCATTGTCAGTCCTAAGCCTGTAAGTGGGAAGGGAAATGAGTGTTTACTAAATGTTTAACTCCTTCAAATGTATGATCATTTTTCCCAAGTATAATTCGACCATACCCGTACGTGAATATGACTAATTGTTCTAAAAATGTGAAATTAAAAACACTAAAAATACGGGTCCTATCGTGTGTCCTGTGTAGGAAACACAGGTAAGATGATACTAAGGAAATAGTCACCCTTGAAATTTTATAAATATACTATCTGAACGGTCATTTTTGACTTCTTAGAGTATAACCAATGATATTATAATATAGACGTATATAGTTTGATTAATGAAATAATAACGAAAACTTAGATTTCATATTGATATACATACCGTAGTCTAGTCTACTCTACACCAATGTCCCATTTATAGTGATTTAAGCATGATTTACAGTAAACTTAAAATATTTATTAACGTTTTAAAATAATTAAGTGCTCTGCGATAAAAAAAAGGGCGTGACCAACTTGCAAACAGTGCAACAATAATTTATTGTAGGGACGTAGGTACACAGATTTTGTTCGCGATTTTTAACCACTATAATAGTCCATATAGATATAAGCACACGCATATTATATGTATATTTATATAATAAATATTTACAGACTACATTTAGGTGTACATGCATGTAGATATACGATTTATGATACGCTTTGTTTATATTTGAATCGCATAAGTTATTATATATCAACAATTACATAAAGTTACTTGTTATAATATATTATAACCATTTTCACAAAAACAAATATCGATTTATATGTTCTTTAAATATAAAATGCGTATATTATTTATGCGTACATATTAAATCAATAATTACTATTTTATGCATTACGCAAGGGGGAATCATTCCGAGGGTCATAACTCATAAGAAATATAATCTTATGAAAAAAAAAAAAAAAAAAAAAAAAAACATCAACCAAAAAGTTTTATTATTATGTTCATGACCTGTTTATATTTTGTCGTAGACGAACAAAACGTGTGTTTGATTCTAGAGACAGGTTTTAGTGGCATGAATCAAAAAAGATTGAGAACCACTGGAATAAACGCTTGGCAGCAAGGCCCAAAGATTTATTCGAAAAATTTCTTAATTCTAATTTAACAATAACGATGTATAAAAACGCTCACCCATGTTAAATAATAGAGGTCGCACCACCACAGTTATTTGCTGGATAAATCAGACAGGACTGTTATTAAATCTTAATTTAAATGCACGTACGGGGAGAATAGATTATGGCACGGTCATTGCTTAAATGTCAATTTTGAAACCACGCTGTGTGCCACATGGCATTCGATTTTATATCATGCCATAAATCTATGACAAAAGGACTTTACAAGTATATAATACATTTTGTGCGATTTTTAATTTAAGTACGAAAATTTAATAGTTACGAGTATATAGTACCCTTTACAATATGAATATTTCACTTGAGCTTTTAAACTTGTGAGCATAAAAATATTTTGTTGTTTTTTAATATGAATTTCTACAAATTTGAAAATTACCTACAAAGATGAATTGCTGTGTTTTCCTGTTTTTACTATACATAATATAACTACGCAATAAAAAAAACGTATGAGCTTCGCTTTGCTGTACAGTTGGGGGTGGAGTGCCCCTCCTTTATAGGATAGGTCATTATTACAATGGATTTGTTAAATTTGAATGCAATGATAGATATCATTGTATACGAATAACGATTCTGAATGGAGTTAATATGTTTATCTAAAATGTGTATATAATAATATAGTATTTTATATTTAAATTGAATTATAATGCAATTTCGTAAAAATTTAAATTTCAAACAGTCATAAAATGTTTTCTTTTAAGTCCGGTAGAAACTTTTTTATATAATTTTGAAGATTAGCTTATGGACAACCTAGTGTTAAAATTTTGAACCTTAGTTATAAACAGAAAAATTTTTATGAATTTTCAACTATAAAATAACTTGCAAATTATCGCGAATTTAACATATTTTATACAAATTTGAACTTTATGGGCTTATAAAAAAAATTTGAGAGAAACCACCTCCGATATTTTTTAGTTACGATTAATTTAACTTACTATAAACCTAGTATTTTTAAGAGTTTTCGGTCAGCCAATTAAAATTTATAGATGTTAAAAAAAATTTTTTTACAAAAATCGAAAATTTAAATTGTCTATAAATAAGTCAAAATATGTCAAAATACTTTGAAAACTGAACCATTTATAAAGAACACCATTATAAAGATTTGGTGAAAATTTCAAGTTGTTGCGGTTTTTCGTTTTTGAATTAGAGCATTTTAAAAAAATTTATTCTGTAAAAACGTGATTTTGTATAAAATTTTCTGTTTTTTGTAATTTTTTTATCGTTTTGTTCCATTTTTTTTAAAAAGTATTAAAAAATTTGGACTTTTGACTTACCATAGTACCACCTGCATTCACTTTCCTTTCAGAAAAGTTGCTGTTTAAGAAAATCGAAGCATTTTTACTACCAAAAATCGTGTCCTCAGACACAAAAAAAAAAAAAACACATCATTTTAAAATCAATAGATTCCATCACTCCGTTCAGAATCTAAAACTGCAAACAATTCTGTGCAATGTTATTTGATAGTATTTGACATAAATAGGAAAAACCTTTACTAAATGCTTTTTATCAACATTACCCCTAATCCTTGCAATTTTAGGAGAAAATATATCAAAAATTCAATGATATTATATAAATAAATTTCCCTTATAATTTTTTTGATGTTTTAAAATATACTTGCGGTCTATGATAGCCTTATAATGACAAACTACTTGTTGTAATAGATTAGAACATATCACATTATATGACAAACGTGTTAGGTGCCCGCCATAGCTCTTGAATACTATTGCCATTTTGTTAGCTGTTTCGATTGATTACAATTTTTGAAAATGAAAAAAAAATCATTACCAAAAATGAAACAATAACAACTTTGATGTATAGTAATGGCAACATATTTTTTTTTTTTTTTTTAAGAGTAAAGGAAACCGTTTGGAGACAATTTAAAACCTCTCGCCGTTGGGGTCACTTCGAATGAATTCTATACATCACAGTAATATAATCACATCTTATAGCATTCATATCACCATATCGGTTTGGACCGCGTGCATATAACGTCTGTTGATTTTCGTCTTTCGATACCACTTCTTTTATTATAACGAAAATAATATTCGATTCCAAAACGGTAATTGGCGTATAGGTATTACTATTATATTGCGCGTGCATATGGTCGACGGCGAGTGCGTAATTTTCGTCGTGAGTGAATCCGCCCTCGCATCTCATCCACGATATTCGATATTGCGTTACCTGCGCCGAAAACTCGAGTGTGTGCGAACCGATTTTCAAACATCGACTACTGTTTATCCATATAGACGTTTGTACGTATGGCGTGGCACTCGACGGGACTTTGACGTGGAAAAAACGATTGGAGTGGTTTGCGTATTAGGCTTATATATAAATTATAATATTATATATACACATAATTGCAATCACTATAATCGCATACCTGTATATTAGGTGTTGATTCAGAATATTAGATTAATTATTTCGATAGTCCGGCCGACGCAAACAGTACCTGTTACGTCCAACTTCAGCTGCACACACGGCTAAACTATAAAATGTCACGGGAGTGACCTATGTACAAAAATTAAGAGAAAGCAATATACCTCACCATATACAACACAATATCGCATATGGAATAGCTAAACACGTCTCGTTATTTTATTTTAATTTCGTCCCGAGTGTTTTATCTTTTGTATATACTTCTACTAATATACTGTATATATTAACACCGACGGTATTTTAATTTAGTTCGTGTTACGTACCTGTCACCTAACGTATATATGTATACTACTTTTGGATTTCTCGCGACGATCCCGCAACAGCGTATATCAATTACCAGTGGTCCCTACACTTACTTTTTTTGTTTGCAATGACCTTAAGATGTAAAAAATCTACGAGTTATCACAGAAACCAAAAATACCAATTTTAAACCACAATATAAACAAAAAAATAGAGATAAATAATATATATAGTTATCAAATATATTTTACTTTTTAAAATTTGTTTTTTTTTCTATAATTCGTAAATACTATATACATATACAAAATATTTAATTACGAATTTTAGCGTATAATATGTACAATCAATATGAATTTAACAATTTAACTAATAAGGGTAAAAACAATAAAAAAAAACTACTAATAATATTTTAATTTAATTCAGATTATTATATACAGTGTGATTCCTTTTAAAGGTAACACTAAATAATTCTGTCCAGTGACATCGGATTAATATGCGGTTTTTGGTAGGGGATAGGAAATACATAAATACACATTTCTTGATGATTTTTACATTTTTAGATCTTTTTGTGTGCGCATGCGCAATACAACTTGCATTTTTTTCAATGGCAACTGGTGTTTTAAATACAAAATTTAGATAGACCGAATTTTTTTAAGTCGATTTGGTCCTTTTTACCATAGCTCTAAAATTAAAATTGACCAAATGACAACCAGTCAAAGTTTCGATTAAAATTATTGAATTTTTCAACAATCATACTACAATTTTTTGAATTATTATGAACTTTTAAGTATTTATTTTTTTTTTCTTCGTAGGTTTGCAGATATTATTAAATCATTTAAATTTAATTTTGAGGAATTAATAACTTCAGACTTAAATTAGACGTAAATATTCATTTACTAAGAAAAGATTAAACAAACTGATATGATTTATTTCTCATAACTTCTTAATAGAAATGATTAAAATTATAAAAAATTGTGTTAATTATTGTAATCGTTTTTTTTCCATAGTAAATGAATTAACATTTACGTCTAATTGAGGTTAATTAATTCCTCAAAATTAAATTTAAATGATTTAATAATATCTGCAAACCTACGAAGAAAAAAAAAATAAATACTTAAAAGTTCATAATAATTCAAAAAATTGTAGTATGATTGTTGAAAAATTCAATAATTTTAATCAAAACTTTGACTGGTTGTCATTTGGTCAATTTTAATTTTAGAGCTATGGTAAAAAGGACCAAATTGACTTAAAAAAATTCGGTCTATCCGAATTTTGTATTTAAAACACCTGTTACCATTGAAAAAAATGCAAGTTGTATTGCGCATGCGCACACAAAAAGATCTAAAAATGTAAAAATCATCAAGAAATGTGTATTTATGTATTCCCTATCCCCTACCAAAAACCGCATATTAATTCGATGTCACTGGACAGAATTATTTAGTGTTACCCTTAAAAGGAAACATACTGTATATATATATATATGTATATTATATTATTATATATTCAGCGTATTTAAGGTATGTTATTATTATGATAAAGGAGCATTGTTCGAGAAGAAATCCTTATCACTCACATTCTCAGCCGTTAAGTGCTATTTAAAGTCAAATTCCTATATACTTACTATGTGAAAACCTATTAAAGATTCGAACATCCCGTGAGGTGGTTTTTACACCGTGAGTTTAAAATATTAACGTAAATTTAACTGAACCTATCATCCGTCCAAATACAATATTGTATGCTAGCACTAACATTTACACATTTGCGACACTCTAATTCTAAATCCCACCGGTCTAAATTATATAATATCGACCATTGTCGATACTTTTATCGCGCATAATATTATCATCTTGATGGACGATATATACTCTAGAATCGGTTCGGATAAATCGGTAATTTCGACAATATAGTGCCAGATATAATGCGCAACTTGATATATAAAATGTCTCTATATACATTTGCTTGGTACCAAAAATAATTTTATCAATTTTAGTTAAGATTGAAACGTTGAGTACGCAAGTACAATGCAGCTGCATTCAATTGATAATGTTAATTATTTCTAAATTTCGCTCTAAATATGCTGATTACGAGTGTTCATCGAGATTTTGATCATGAAAAAAATACCTCACAAACTATAAAGTCTTAAGACTTAGAAAAAAAATTTCGGTCTAAAAAAAAATTAAAGACGTTGAAACACAGTTTTATTTACCATATATACGTTTAAAGCAGCAAATAAAACATGTATTTATAATTATTGATTACATTTAAAAAAATTTATTTTCCACCGTGTTTTATAGCTAAGCCCATTTTAGCCAATTAAATTACTTTGATGGTACTCATACTTAAAATTGAATCTCAATAAAAAATGGCACTATGTGTACCGCACATGGAATAAAAATGTCTGACAGAAACAAATGCGTCTACATTTACACGATACATTAACGTAGTAAAGTAGGTTGAAAAACCTCGTCGCAAATTTAGTGGGATAAATTTCAATTCAGCTCGGACAGCTCGGTCACATTCACATATGCAACTAAAACACTCATGAACCACGTCCCGATTTTTAATCTACACCCGAATGAACAGACGCGTGACGTAGACAAATTTACGACGTGTAGTATGCGCATCACCGCGATAAAACCGTAAGAGAAGAGTTAATGGTTTTACAACCCCGTACGATGAAAATAATATACTCATTATTTTTATTTTTCGACTTTGGTAAAATTACTCGAAAAATTCGTTTAATTTTACAATGACATAAAACTAATTCGTGATACGTTTAAAAGTAACGCATAATAATAATATAGTAACCATATAATAACACATAGACCGTGATATACGGGTAAAATGAATATCCAACCATTCATTAGCTATAATAATTTTTATAAATCCAAGTTTGTCCAACCGAATAATATTTTAGATTGGTGTGTATAAAATGATGAATGTCACGCATAAAAAGAATGCTCGGATCAGGTATGTTCGCGCGTGTGTCACGTACGTATGTAAGAAAAAGAAAACGTCGTCGTCAGCGGGCGATTAGTTAGATATACGCACAAAACGAAAAAGTTCCGTTTGCTCGAAAACCCGTTTTGCTTTTTAAATCTATCACTAATACAAATATTAATAATAAATACGCACACGCATTGCCCTATAGGTATTTTTTATTATATTATGCTTTATTCACATTATCATGCTCGCATACGAGCGGATCTACAATATACCATATGTACGTCGTGCAGTGAGTGTGTGACGACGTCCAGTCGCTAAATGACGAGCACATATTATTATTATTATTATTATTATTATTATAACTATCGAATCTTGTTTTGTAAACGTCTAACAATTTCTCATTGCATCGCAGATACCGTGTCCACGACACGCGCGAATTGCTCATCGATATTAAACATTATAACGCCGCGATCAACCCCCCCCGGCAGTATAGGTGTGTATTGCGTCGCATTTCGGTCGTTCGCGAAGGCATTTTCGATGATGTTTATCAATGCCCATGACGAATGTCCCGTGACGATCAAGCGCCAACAATACGCGTTACGTAAATGTTCTGTTGTCAATGATTAGTGAACATAATACTATACAGCCTAGTATAGTACAGCGTGTAGTATACGGTAAAAAAATGAAACAAACCCAATTTCGTTCCTGCAATACATATAAGTATATCTCGTATTAAACACGTCATCTGTTTACTAGAATAAACATTTTTTAAGCACACCGTGTCATTTGGAATACTCCATTATCATGAACGAACACGATGCACATATAACACCGTGTTGAGTTGGCCCGTCAGGTAATATTGTTCAGAAAAAAACCGACCCGGTGTAACAGTCAAATCTTACCCCCTTACCTCCCGGTAAGAATAACCTAAGATATTTTTACCCCCCCCCCCCCCGGTATGATTATCCTAGGAATATCTTACCCCCGGTAACAATATCCTAGGATATTTATACCCCCTAGGGGGGTAAGATTTTCCTAAGGCATTATATCCGTTTGACTTACATATTAGGTATTATAACACATCAGGATTATCGTATCCCAAATGTGTATAGTGGTCCTATGTAGTCTACACCGGAGGTAAGATTTTCCTAGGTTATTTTATACATTTGATTTACATATTAGGTCTTTTAACACATCAGGATTGTCATACTCTCTTGTGTATTGTATTCCTTTGTCAATAAAATTCATTTTTATTTATATCATAATAATTTTAATACATTTTTTTATTGAAATTGTTAAATCTACCAAAGAAATTTTCAGATTAGTATCAATATTTTAAACGGTGTATTAATAGTTAAGTTTTAAAGTCTGAAGTTTGTACGGGGGTGATGAATGTATTTATTTTAAGATGATATGTATTTTTTTTAATAATTTATTTATTTTTTGTGTCAATTGACTATTATCATGATATTTTGGAGCAGTACAGATGCTTTTAATTATTAATTTTCTTAACGTGTTTTTCGTCATTCGAACCTATTTGGTGCTTTTTTGAGTCAAAAGTTAAAAATATTCAATATCTTTTAAAAGCAACGATAATAACCATAAAAAATCATGAAAAATATAAGTATTTTTATGCAAAATCACTTTTACCAAAATATATATTTTTTTTATTTTGCTTGAACTCAAAAATTGCAAATACTTGAAATTTTCACCAAATGTTTATATTAGCATTTTCCATGTATGGTTAAGTTTTCAAAGTATTTTGAAATTTTTTAATCTATTTATAGACAAATCTTATTGTATACTTCAATTTCATACAAATAGTATAATTCATAATTAATTTATACTTCATAAAATTGTTTTTATTTATATTTATGTTCAAAATTTTAACACAAGGTTATCCATAAGTTACTCTTCAAATAATTATAAAAAATTTTTTTTAAAATAATAAAATAATAATTAATCCTCAATCGATTTTAAATATTTTCTATTATTCAAAAAGTATAAGTGATGGAAACTCGAAACTTTTACTAGTTTTTTACATTGGCATTTTCTTTAATTCTATTGATTTTCAAAATATTATGCTGATTTTTAAGCAACTTATAGGCTGACGAAATATTTGATTTTTTTTTTTGTTTTTTATATAATTGTTGATAAAAAAAATTTTCTCGAACAAAGTACTTGAACATTTTAGAGAAGATTCCACAGAAATCAAAACAAATAGACATCAAAACATTTTGAAATACATAGGCACAATTATTTTTTACAAGCGTTTGAAAAGCAAATATTGACATACCTAATATTATAATTAAAATGTACTATTTCTATTGTAATATACTAAATACATTATAATATTTAATTAATAATTATATATATATATAAATAATTGTAAACAAATAATTTTCCTTCATAATTGTTTATCGTATTCAATGGTACTTATTATTGAATTCAAGTTTAACACACCCATTATTATTATTAACAAGCCATTATAATGATTTATCCTATGAACAAGGTCCTTCCACCCCCTACTGTACAGCAGAGGGAGTCCCCATCCAGTTCATTTTTAGAATTTTTGTTACGAAAATTGAATTTAAATTTATTTTCAATTTTAAATCAATACGAAATATAAGTTTCTCTAGTCTATAATCAGGTGTCTTATGGGATTTACCTTATAAAAACCTAAACTATTTATTTATAAAACCATAATTTATTTTTAACATAATATATTTGTAATTGTATTTGTATTTATACATATTATGTTTAAATTTATTATGTAATATAATTTACTTTGTCAATGAAGTGGTGTAAAAACAATGATTTATTTATAATAAAAATGAATATGACGTTAAATAATTTAGATACAACTATGAGTTGTAATAACTAACTAATTTGATACAAAAATACTAGCATGTTGAAAATTTCTGGTGCCAAATAGATTACTTGGCGAGACTACATATCTGGCAGTTGGAAAACATCGTTATGACAAAGTTGCCGCTATTCATAAATGTAACGATAACCCTGATGTGTTATAAGACCTTATATGTAAATCAAACGTATAAAATAACCTAGGAAAATCTTACCCCCGGTAAAGCCTACATAGGGCCACTATACATATTGGAGGTACGATAATCCTGATGTGTTCTAATACCTAATATGTAAATCAAACGTATAAAATAACATAGGAAAATTATACCGGGAAGGGGGGTATTAATATACTAGGGTAATCTTACCGTCCCCCAGTATAAATATCTTAGGATAATCGTACCCTCCGTGGGGCTATATATATCCTAGGAATATCTTACCGGGGGTATGAATATCCTAGTATATTCTTACCGGGAGGTAAGGAGGTATGATTTTACTGCGACACCGGCACAACCTGTAAAAATTGTTTAAAAAAACATAACATCAGTTTCTATCGTAAGCTGACATAGCCCAAACATTTTGGTAAAATAAAACCACCCCAGTTTGGCCCGAAAAAAATTTTAAAAAAAAAATCGACCCGACAGCATAATATAGGCATACTATACATTGCTAGAGACCCATCACCAAATCGCTAGTTCTGATTCGTTGTAATTAACTGGTGATAGCAATTCAAATTTGGAACACTGATAAGTGATAATTGATGTACCAATTTAAACTTGCTTTGATTTTCTAGTCTTAAAGTATATTATTATCTTATTTCAATTTATTTTTTTTTTTAGTGTAAAGATTAAATGTGGATGCAATTAACGATCTGTTGAATTTGAATTTTGAAAAAATTATTTTCCCAGCATTATTTGAGTATGATACTTGCGTAGAACAAACAATGAATCAGATCTAGCGATTTGGTGATGGGTCTTTAGCAATGTATAGTATGCTTATATGCGGCCCGACACAATATGATGCCATGGCGATTTACACTATCGTCACACTCTTCGCATAACATAGATCACATAAAAATGTTGCTCATAAATCAAAACAGCTTCATTTCCTTAATTTATGTCATGTTAAAAATGTATTTTGATAAGCCATAATCGTAAAATATGTACTACATACGTTACTCCTCGAATAATAATAAATATAATATACGCCAAAAGATATAATATAAATATAGAATACCACTGGACAGTAATTATAGTTCAGATAATGAGTAAATCTGCAACTTTCAAGTTACTTTGCTCACAACAATTTGTTCGTAACTATTGTAATATTATTAAATTACATAAATATATGAATACGGTACGATGCTTAGGTATATACCCAAACTAAATTGTTTTTATTCAAATAATACAAAGCCGGGACGATTCTTTTCGATCCCCGGTGAATCTGAGGACGTGTCGACTACAGAAATATTCTCTTTCGTATTTTTTTTTTAAAAACTCACGTTTAGTACAACTATGGAAGTTCTACAATTAAAATATTAATTTGAACAGTGAATACATAAACACAATGAGAAAAAGACAATTAATAATATCTGATACGAAAATGAAACGCAACGTTATATTTACTATTTAATGAACACAATATAGTATGAATTAAATTAGTAATAATAATAATAGTATATAGTATATTTTAGAAATTAATTAGGACAATTGAAAAGGATAAGGTTTGTAATAAGAAAGAAATCATTTGAAAATAATTATGAAGGTATAGACGTATAGTACCTTTAAAGTATTAGAAATATTTTGATCAGTGGGAGATTTTTGATTACTGGAAGCTTAAGATTTTGTTCAAGAGTGAGTGTACATAAAGGAGGTACTTTTAGAAAGATTTTGTATCGAGATCTCTTGAAAACTGAGCAACTCCTGAAATTGGTGATATGGCCGATGCAGCAAAGAGCACATTTAGGAGAAATATTACGATCTTTGGTACATTCATTAGTAAAATAATCTTCCCCACATTTGATGCAGTGTACATCGTGATTGCAATAATGTTGCTCATGTGACCATGTTATGAATTTATGATATAACTGACATTTATGACATTAAGGATGCCCGCGGGATTTTTTTTTTTTTTGTGTGATTTTTCGATTTTAACTATAGTATTGAGTAAAGAAGAAATCTTAAGGATTCGCATCCGGAGAAATCTCTACAAAAAATAATGGGAAGGGACGTTCATTTTTATTCGTATGGTGCATCCATACGAGATCACGCACAAACTGAGGATAAATAATTGCGTCGTACAAAGTCTTATCATTTGGACGATATACTGAGAATACACAAGTCCTTGTGTCACACAGCGAACGCAATCCGATTATTGTCGCTAAAATTAACTCAAAGTAAAAATTGCTTAAAGAGATGATTGCATGACGCCCAGCTCCGTTGGGATGCACTTTAAGACATTTTAGACTCGTTGAATATCCCAATTATTCAGATTAAGCCAAAACAATATCGGTGTTTGTGATGGAGAAATTTAAATCTTTGATAACACATTAACACACCTCCTGTAAATGTGATGTTTAAACGTTTGTATCGTTTAAATACTCTACTGTTTTGTTTGTCCAGCCCGATGGCTACGCAATAATGTACGAAGGCGACGAATTGCGGGTGAAACCATTTTGGAAGGTGAGTTCTGTTAAAATGTTATTGAATTATGTGTAATTTGAAATATTTTTATGTATATTGGTGCAGAGGGTCAACGTCCGGAACAAAATATGGTTGGTTAACGAGATTATCAATAGGGCTAATTTATGACATAGTTGTGTAAGGTTTGGTTGGTACCACTTTTATTAATATTATTATGTAACTATTTAATATTGATGTTATTGTTAATTGAGTCAGTTATTCGATAAGTGTTGTTGAAGACTCATGTCATGTCTATTGTCTGAGTTATATTTAATGTTTTAATCTAACTCATTTGTTATGTTCATAAGAAGTGTTCATTATTTTTGATTATATTATATATTATATATTTGTTTATCATTTTTGTATATTGCAGTTGTTATATTTTCGTTGAAATAGTCGGTTTGAAAAACAGCATATCTATCCAGAGAAATATATTTTTTTAATTTTTAATAATCATGAATATCGATTATCGCATTATAATATTATCTCTATCTGATTATCCACTACTATAGTTTCTTAAATAAATAATATTTCGTATTCCTGAGGATTTAACTTTTGACTTGGACTAATTGAAACGTTTCACAGTACATAATAGTTTTCAATTGTTTGTTGATTAAAGTTTATAGATAGGTAAATGAAATTAAGTGGTATAAATGAAGTTATACGCAAAATGTTAACTCCGTTCGTTTTAACTTGAAATACTTGTCTTCTACGTATATTAAATAGTATCGATTTAAATTGGATATTTGATTTGTATGCATCGAAATATTAAGAAAAACATTTGGCTTCAGAATTTTAAATTAAAGTATATTGCTATTAAAGAAATAAAATAAAATCTAAGACGTTAAAAAATGACTATAACACAAAATAAGTAAAAATTTGATATTTTCAAGATCTTATAATTTGACAGAATATTTGACGTAAAAAACAAGTCTTTATATTATAGCGTGTCTTACGGCGGCTGTCATTTTCTATTTTGTCCAGTAATTCCAAGAAGGTATAGTAATATAACGGGGGGGATTAAATATCATCATGCGATGAAGGCTAGTCCCTCCGACCCTACCTTTGATCATCACTTTCAAATTACATTTTCAACCCACGATGTACGATGATGATAACATTATTTCTCACTGCTATAAATCGATGGCTTCAAATAAACATTTTTAGAAAAAGCGAAAAATTATTTTTATAATTAATTTATATTTTCTCTGTTATATATGATATGGAAATTTATTTAAATATTTGAAGGTCTTATATACTATCGATCAAAATTATATAGATACATCCGTTAGTGTTTCTATTATGTGATAGTTAATATAACAACTATATTATTAACATATAAAATAATTTTTTTTTAACCTATCGCATATCTGTATTTCTAATAATTTAGCAACTTAAAAGTCATCGCTTTTTAAAAAAAGTTATGTAAAGAGCTTTCAAGGTGAAGCATTATAGTTTAACAATTACAATGAATAAACATTATAAATATACAATATTACGAAATACAAAATTTGAAATTGAATTACAATATTAACAAATAAGTTTTGTTAACTTTTTTCTGGGAAGCTCAACTTTTATTTTTGAATGAAGTAGATTGTCTAATTAAAAAATGTCGTCATTGCTATTGGTGACTTACAAATCGACTCGAAATAGTGGCAAATAGGATTTAGTGATACGGTTGAACTATAAATCATCTTAGTTTGTCCAGTTTCTTTTGGGCAACTATTAAAACTCAAAAACACAATAAGAGAACAATAAGAAATAAATGATGTACCTAATTAATTCGGTAAATGCAATCCTCAAAATATTATTCAAAATAATGTATATGCAATTGATCAAAAGTTTAATTTTAAAAGCTGTAAAAAAAAATTTTTACCAATTCAAATATTAGCAGAATATTTCAGTACCCAATATCACCGCATTTTTCCGCCATGCCATAAATTACTGGTCAAACTGCCATTGAGTTTATTAATCAACCAACGTAGTAATGCGCCATCATTCGTAATTATCATTATGCTCTTTTCGGCGTGTTAATGTTTACCTAATACTTAATTATATATAAACAACAACAATTGATATAGCGGGTATAAATTGATTATGCTATGGCCGCTATGGGCTAGGTATGTCGTATGTCGCTAGGTATGTGTCAATGCAACCATTTGTTTGCGATTAAGTCTTGATTGGAGTTGCGACGCGAAAACAATTCCATCTCGTTTTCGCAGTCAAATGATTTTAGAAAAGCTCGAGTTGGTCGCACCGCACATGCCTACGGTTTAGGATTACGTGCCCGTGGTCGAGGGATGCAAATAGGTATTTTGATTATTCTGTGTTTATAATGACACTTGTTCGTAGCAAACATAAATTGTATTTTAAACGGGTTTTAAAATTATTTGTACCGATAACATTCGAGCAAATACATGATGTAGGTACGCCTATATTATAATGTGTATACGACGCGTGTTTTAATCTCGTATTATGTTTTACACAATACATATTTTATTACGTGTATAGGCATATTATATATTATGTGTGTATGTATTTTAACTTACGACGTGTTTGCGTTGTACCGCGTTGTAATACGATTAAAAATCGTTAAAACGGTGTTTTACGTAATACGTTTCCGCAACAATGCTGCGCGCGTCTGCGAATATATACATAATAATGTACATGTACCCGTACAAACAAAGCCGTGTACTTTTTGCGACTTATGCGTATAGGTAGGATGACTGTACAATATTTTTATTACCTATCATTACTATTATTATTATTATTATTATTATAGCATTGAGCGTTTGAAATGAGCTTTTTAAATAATATTTAATATTACTACATATTTACCATGTGCACTAGTATCAAGACCAGTCGGGCAGCCAATTATTGCTAAGGGATGAAAGGTAATGGTGAAATTATGCTACAATACCCTATCCCCAAATAAATGGTCAGCTTCGTCAGTGGTGTTATTACGGAATTACATTGGAGGTGGAAGATAATTCCCCATATCCATATCAATCCCCCAATAATGTTTTTTTTTATAAGTAGGTATTTCTCAATTATAATTATAATATTATTAATTTTATCTTTTATGAAACCTTAAATTTCTTAAATGTACGACCAAAGTAAATATGTTATCCTTATTTACCATTCGTCTTGATTGGAATATGTTGTAAATAAAAATATGTAATTTTTGTCACAAGAATATAATTATTAAGTAGATATTCCTCTATATGAAAAGTCCTTAGTGCGCTGCTCAACTTCATCACTTGTCATAATTCTGTACACCAAGTCTTGGTGCGAATAAAATATATTTTAATCTTTTATAACCGAAGCGGATTCGTATACGGAATAATTATATATAATGCCCTACGATTAGCAATGTTATTACCAAGTTCATTTTGGAACGGTTTTATTCAATATTACACTTACAGCTTACAATTTATGTTATAGTACCGAAAGATTACAGTATACTGAACATGAGTGCGTTTAAAGCCGCGTTAAAGTTTTCCACTTTAGGTTTCTTAACAATCTTGAAAACCGTAGATGCTGACACGCTGTACAGTTCTACATTTTTCACGCTCCACTGTGTGCATTTCCGAGAAAAACACACCGAATATTGCGCGTTCGGTCGGAAATTAATTTTCCCCGCTTGCACGCTCAGAGTTTTACCCTCGTCAAATATTACATAATACGACTGTGAACAGTGTGAACGGTTGTAGCTCAATAAGTTTTAGATTATGATCGGTGTACAGTTTGGACAAAAATTCGATATCAAAACGATGTGATACATTACAATTTACAACGCTAATATTTCAACACTTTGATTTTAATTAAGAGTTCATAACGAATTCTAATCTGTTTTTCAATATGTTTATCGTTATAGATCATTACAGTTGTACAAGTGTTATACACAATAATTATAATTATATTTTCAAACGGAACTATAAAATAAAACAATAAAAAGTTTCTTTGGAAAAAAAAAATGTTTCATTGTACTTACCTAACATTATAATATTATATACACACATAATATATTCATACATATAATATTTTATGTGTAGGCTATAGGTGAGTCGTCAATGACAGTGAACTTGTCAATAAGGAGGTGGTATGCGATATTTACATAAAATATACAAAAACGCCTAAGACAATTGAATAGGAGAGCCCATAATCATTCCCCAATATTTTGAACTAGAATATTTTCTATATTTTATTTTGAAATAGAAAAACGTTTTTCATTACTTATATACTCACAATTATAGCCACCTCAAGTTTTCATGGGAGCCCGGGCTGAACATAATCGGGGGCCCTTTAATATTTAATTATGATATATACATTTTTAACACATAAATACATAATATGTTATCATTTTTTATTTATTTATTAAGTATACTTTTCAGTGAAAAGGGCATTTTTATTTGAATATCTGTTATGTTTGGAAATATTTTTTCCAGTTTATTTAATTTTAAACATTTATTCCTATATAATAGAAATACTAATTTCAGAAATATCACGTCCCAATAGATACATTTTTAAGTATAAACATTTTAAAATTAATTAATTTTTAATAATGTTTGCCAATGTTTTACCAATAGACTTGTACTATTTTGTTTCTAAATTTTTCAACTCGGAGAAAAATTTAAATAATATTTTTAATAAATATATAATAATAAATAATAATATATAATAATTGATATAATATAGAAATAATTTTAAGTTTAAATAAAGTTAATTTTAATGTTTTTTCATTCAAGATTTATACTAAAACATTTTAAGAAAAAAACGTATAAAATGATGATATTTAGTAAATAATTTAATTCATGTGAATTTGGGGCCCTTAAAATTTCGGGTTCCATGCCTTAAGACGGCACTGCGTACGCTGTACAGTATACAGTATACTTTGCTATAAAGCGGTATCTCATTAGGTTACTAAAATATGGAACAAAGGGAGACGATCCACCTATCGCTTTGATTAATAACCAGTACCAATGATTATAACTATAATAAAAGTTAAATTATAAAACTTGTAAGCACGGAGTACATACAGCTGTTATTTAAGCAAATATCAATGATTCATTTCCCATAAATACAATGGTAGTAATTTATTGTTACTTTCAAACGAACACCATTTTTACTATTATTATTCGTATTAGTTATTATTATACTTATTTTGATAAGACCTTTTTTGCTATGGACAAGTCTAATATAATATACATAACGTAATCCCCTAACTACACCCCTTTGTCATCGTGGGTGTGCCACGGTCCACTTGTGAAATATCAGTCTTTACACCTACATGTCGTGCGCGCGGTTGGTTGTTGGTATGTATAGGCACATTTATACTGACTACTTTAGTCTTTACTATGCGAGTGCCGACACGTACACATTAGACATCGTACGAAAACCGTTTACGGTTAAATCTAGTTATTTATTTTTCGTAAAATTGGAAAATTGAAAACACGTTTAAAAAAATATAATTTACGAGAAAAAAGTGCCGATTATAATTATCTCGTAAAAGTAGGTACACCTACTAAGTAGTAAATACATACCATGTGACTATGACTATGTCCTATATTCGTATGTATACAAAATACATATGTGCTATATAATGTACACTTTGCAGTATGGGGAAAAATAACTAAGTCACAATAACATTTTACTCTCAAATAAACCATAATTTTAACTTAATAATTAGATATTGTTAAAAAATGTAGCTGTAAATATTATGGTACTTGTTTAATGGACCTCCTAATAGGAAGTATTTCCCTACCACTCATGTTTAGTATAATATTACTACACCCCAAACTACTTCCGTTTGTAGGTAGGTATATATTAATTACCTACAGTTTATAAATAATAATATTATATAATATATTAATAATATAATTTATGAATAATTATTACAATAAAACAATGATGGTAATTTTACATAATAAAATATACTTTGATTTTTACTACAATATAATATAATTTAGATTAGTGCATGTTCTTAGGTGCATCATTACATTGTATCATAACTTTAATCGGATTTCCTTCCCCAGATTCAGCTGTACGAAAAGCATCCAATGATTCTTCAATTTTATAACGATGGGTTATTAATGGCCTTAAATTAACTTGACATGAAGCAATCAACGACAATGCATCTTGGTAGCTAAAACGAAATTCAAAATATTTATATACCTTTACTATTTAGTAATTCATATTTTATATTTTAATTTACTCGTTAGCAAAGCGAAAGGCTCCTATGATGTTTACTTCACGTGATAATGCATTGAATAATGGCAATTCAACATTGTGTAATGCTCCCATTCCAATAATTATTAATGTCCCTCCAGATTTCGTTAACTTAAATAAATATGAATACATGTTATTGTAATAAAATTAACGTACAGAAACAAATTATGAAATATATTTTAGATTCTTAATTAAAAAAGCCAAGAGGCATGGGTGCCATGTATAGAGGGGCTAAAGCCCTTCATGATTCTCATATAAAAAATCAATATTTGTTATACACATCCACAAAATATTAATTTTATTTTTAACAAATTTTGTCTCGTGATTTTTCATGATATTAATATTATCAAAAATTAAAATTTTTAAATTCTATGAAGTTAAATTTCATTCAACAAACCGAGATTTTTATTGTTAATCATATATATTGTACATACGTACGTTTTTTATCAACTTATGTTTCTTAATCTTATATAATAAAAAAAAATAATTGAAAATAATCCTAGGTAGTAACTTTTATAATATATACTGTACTAATAATATACTGTATAATATACTAATATAATACATATTAAATTAATTAGTTTATTTTATACCGGAATAAAATTAATTAGATACCTATCACTTAAAAATGTTCACAGATACATTTTATATTTATAAATACGAGTATATTAAGTGTTAAATTTTTCACTATAGTGAACAATAATAAAATATAATCTCAAATCGATGCTTACTTCAATTCCTGTTTTAATGGTTTGTTGAAAACCACTACAGTCAATAGTGATATCGACAAGCTCATTATTCATTCTAGCTCTCACTTTTTCTATAGCTTCTTCATCTGAGACCCCTTTCTTGCAGACTTTGATGACTTTAAAAGCCCCCATCTCTTTTGCTTTATTCAATCGGTGATCATTTATGTCTGTTATGTATATAGTCGAAGCTCCCATCGCTTTTGCAGTAGCCAATGTCACCAGACCAATCGGTCCAGCACCTAAAATTAATACCGTAGACCCAACTTTTACACCGGCCTTTTTGCAACCATGCACTCCAACAGCAAGTGGTTCTAATAAAGCACCATCTTCTAGGGTCACGTTTTCAGGTAATCTAGAAAAACATACAAATGGACAATGTATACATTTAAAATTAATATCTAACATGACGTTTTGGTTAAGGAAAATTATGAATAATAATAATCAGCTCTATTGATCAAGATAATATGTTTACCGCATGCATCCAAAATATTAATTTTATTTATTTTATAATACCTATTACCTATCTTACTTGTGACAAAAATCAGCGGCGTGGACATATTTACGAGTTAAAGTTCCATCAATAGGTGGCATACCACAACATTTTATATCAGGACATAGATTGTATTTGCCCTGCTTACAAAGCTGGCACATACGACATGGAACACCAGGCTCAATAGCTACTCGATCTCCTATTGAATGGAGATGGAACGATTTTTCATTTTAATTGAATATTTTTTCATTTGTATCAATTTATCACATTATATATTATACTGACCAACGCTGATATTTTTTACATCTTTTCCGAGTTTGACCACGACACCGCTAGCTTCGTGACCCATAACTATGGGTTTTTCAACAATAAAATTACCAATACTTCCATGTTCTACGAAGTGAACATCTGTTCCACATATTCCAACACATTGTATGTCTAACAATACTTCTACAGTAATTATAATTAAGGTATTTCATTACAACCAAATAATAAAAGAGAATAATGGAATTAGTAATATTACCATTACTTCCAGGTTCTAGTATTGGACGTTGTTCCTAAGGAAAAAATAATTTCTAAATAAAAATATAAATTACCTTCCACATTTTAAAATTAGAATATTGACAAACACTTACAAGTCGTAAATCTTTTTTTCCATGCAGTACTACACTTAAATTGTCTTGCTCCGATGTATTTTTCGTGATCTTACAGTTGCACTTGTTGCAGGTCATATTAGTTTATAAAATTATTGTCAGTTATTAGAATTATTTATTTCTAACAAATATAATTTGATCTAAATTCTGTTAGTAAAAATCTTTTTTTTTTTTTAAAAAAAAATATAATGTTCGAATTGCTGTAAAATAATTTTCAGATTAATTAAGTATCTATTCATTGAAGTAACTAAGCATCTCAATATTGTTTTAAAAACCGTATTATGTTTTAATAATAAATAACTGATTTAGCCAACATATCTTAAATTTTATTTTATTCAACAGTTCAACATTATTCAATAATTTACATTGTCATAACAATTAACACTGATAACTAATAACAATTCCGATAAATTAAAAATATAAATTATTATAAGATGTTTCTAGAACTCATATTACAATGATTAAATGATATTTTGATTCCACTGGTAAGTAATGATCACACATACGTTTAATACATTTACTCCAAACAGTGGTGGCTCTAGGGGGGGGGAGACCTAGGGGGCCATAGCCCACCCCCAAACTCAAAAAAACGGGAATTTAATATAATATTATACACTATTATTGACTTGTGTACTATTTTGTATAATATTTTGTACTAATGTAAGTAATATGGGGCACTGATGTTAAAGCATTTGAATAAATATATCATATAATATTGAAAAAAATGTGTGTGAATTTTATGCCCCCCCCTCCTAGAATCAAAACCTAGAGCCGCTACTGACTCCGAAGTATACGTAATTGATAATCAATATTCAATTGTATCAAATAGTACCTATTAAGGTACTACATTAAGCTACATTTTCAATATTTCACAAAAATTACGTATCAGGTTGTCATCGCGGTTAATATGAATTTTTTTAAACTTAGATTGTAATTATGATTAATGAAACGGCTTTCGTATGAACCCAATTCCTACAATGCAATAGGTGCATGGCTTTATCTTTTTTTTTGGGGGGGGGGATCCAATTTAGTACAAAACTGATATAATAAAATATATATTTTTCTTTGATTATTATCTTCATACTTCTTTAATAATTATCTTATTACTGTATCATAATAATTCTGTTTTATTTCGCTACCTACCTATTAATTTGATTATTATCTTTATTTTATACTATTATATAAACTATGTACACTTGTACTGAATGGTAAACTGTGTCAATTGCAAGGCAACTCATAAAGTGAGCAGTCACTATATTTATATTAATTAAGTTGTTTATATATATATTGATACTTTAACTAAATTGTACATATAAATATTTTGATAAATAAATAAGTTCAATAAATGTAGGTTTTTATAATTATTCAGTAGCACATTATTTTTTTTTTTTTTTTTAGTTTGGCATAATGTAGAAACATGTTTTAATTATTCTAAACAATTATAATATTTTACTTAATGTTTTTGCCAACTATGTATCACCTTTGCTCTGGGTAAATGTTTATTATCCTGTGAACTGATATTAAAACAAATCTATTGAAGTGAGTTTACCAGTCCAGTTCCTAAGGTACGTTTTCAACAGTTTTAAAAATGAAAATATTCTTTCTGGTGTCACCATTAAAATAGGTATAGTATCAAATACTTGTAAAAGTTTTCATATATTGGAAAACAAAATAGTTAACTAAAATGTTCAAGTCCTGAAATCCCTATATTAGCCACTATTTTCCATATTACATATTAATTTAAGGTGGTAAGATAAATAAATAAATCTATTTTTATAATTTATTTTATTATAATACTTTATATTAGGGAAAATAATACAAACTATACATTTATAAATATACTGACCAATAAAATGTGTGTAAGTAGTTATAACATCCTAGATAACTTGAATAATTATAGTAGCCATCAGATTTTAAAAACAATAACTGTTGCAACATTTTCTCTGTTATACAATCAAATTAAAATAATTTTGAGGTATTGGAACATTTTTTAAAATAAAAATTTTTATTTTATATTATCTTAAATTAAAACAATTTCCCATGTTGTGTCTGATTTACATATACAATCAAATTTAACAATAAAAATTATATTTGAGAACTACAAGAACCAGATGAGGCTTTTTAATATAACTTAGAGGTTATGGAAAATAAACTATACCACTTTTAAAAAACTATCTACATATACATGTACCTAGGTTTTTTATTTTAAAATAATAATTAAAATTCAGAGCTTATTGTGATACTAAGTTTTTATTTATCTTTTTATTTTGTCTATGTTGTTAAACATTATAGCAAATATTAAGTTATATATATTTTTTTTTTTATTTAAATTTTGTTTAATACAATTAGTTTCGACTATTATAATAAGAAAATACAGGATAATATAATATATATAATTGAGAAGAGAAAAAAAATAAAAATAAATAAATAAATAAAAAGAAAAGTTTTTAACAATTAGAAATGATAATTTTAAGAATTTAAATTAAAAAGCCAGTATGGTTTAAAAAGGATAGTGTGTTAAGTATTATATTTTTTTGTTTGATTGAGAGGATATTTTTGATGTAAGTTACATTTAAATGTTGTATTATCTATCAAATTAGCATAATAAAAATAAGATCAGAACAACTAAAAAAATATTTATTATTTACTATCGTATCAACTGATAAATCAAACTTGAGTCAAATGATTATGTATAACTAATACAACAATGTAATTTTTAGGAATTGAATAATGTTAACATATGCATTATTTTTATTAACCATATGGAAAATGCAACCATTTATTACATCAACATTTATTATATCAATTAGTTCAAATGTTTATAGACATACAAGTATTAATTTATAAACTCATTTACCAAAAAATTAAATAATCTATAAGGTAATACTATAACAAATATTGGTTTATGTCCCAATTATATAATTTTGTTGAATTTCATACATTTCGTATGCTGTTTCTTCATGGTGGTTAGGATCAAAATCAGCTCCAATATAATCAATTTCTAATTGAAAAGGACCATCAGCTTTGTCAGATACAGTAATTCCAAAATGACTAATTTTGTGTAATGGCAAAGGAGATTGTCTATCTTGTATTCGTCCTTTACTAGCAAAAAAGAATTTTGAAAATGGTATCTGAAAAAATAAAATAAATTAAACCAAATAAAATCATATTCATTATTATACTTTTTATTGGTATGTTAATAGAAAAACATAATATTTTATTCAAAAAAAAAAAAAATATAAATTGTACAATTTTTTATTTTATTTTCATAATTTTAAATACACACCATTTTCAACAAAGTAATTTTACTATATTTTCATTGAATATTTTTGACTATGAGTGATATTATAGAGTGAATGTTTACTAGATTTATACTTGTCTAATAATTATAATTTATAATATACAAAATAAATATATATATATAATTAATCATAGTACATATATTTAGATTTATTAGATAAAAAGATTAATCACATTAAGTTACTAGCGCTATGCTAGAAATTATGATTTTTGAAAATAGATATAGTTGATTTATGATGAATTTTTATGTCTTGTTTATTAAATTAGTTATCAGAAGTTTAATTATTAACCCGTAATGATATTGATATTAGTTTGTACATAATTTTCAGTATTTTCATTTAAATAGTTGATAGATAAAAAAAAGTTTACTTTGATTAATGTTTTTGCACATACATTTATTTTCCAAATGTATAATATACATAAATATTATAAGTATTACAGAATTCTTAACATGTATGAGGTTCAGTCATAGTAAACATTTCAAATTAAAATGAATCAAGGATTGTTAAAAAAATATAACAAACAATAACAATATTGTGGTATCATTAAAATGCAAACTATTATTATTTGTAAAAATGTTAACATAAAAACTTTTTTTTCATGTTGTGCAAAGAAGAATTTTACTTAATATTTAAATATTAAATACATAATATTGAATACTAAAAGTTCTATTATTATTACTTACTCTAACTGATTGCCAATATGGTCCACCTCGAGTATACAATACAAATGTAAATACGTCGTTCCACATAACATCAAACTGTCCCGAAACATGAATATTTAATAAATAACTTCTTCCATCACCTCTTACTCGTAAATTGAGATGAGTATAAGGAGTCCAGTCTAAATAACTGTCTCGCATAAATGATTTCTAAAATGTATACATTTTAATTTTAACTATGATTAATGATGAACTTTAGATAAAACCATACCATAACACGTTTCGTTATCATATTACAGTAACCAGAATTTTGAATCCTTCCGTCTTTGGGCACTCTAGAGCACAGATTTCCAGAAAAAAGACCATAACCTTGACTGCTAATTTTTAAATCACATTTACTAAAGCCCTGAGCGTGATCGCTATCACTGGTAGAAATCCAATGATCTAACGAAGAGTTGTCATAAAATCTCCAAAACACATCAACTTCACCTGAAACAACATTATTGGCAAAATAAGTTGTAATATTCAGTACACAAATATATTTAGCATCAATAAGATATAAAATTTAATAAAAGACAATAATAACAAAACAAGCTCAAGGCATAGTCTCTCCTGTGGTGGAACTCTCTAATAAGTACCTGCTCGGTAATCAAGAATGGGATCGGATTCCAGGACTTCCTTCACCTCCTTTTTCCACAGTTTGATTTCCTTTTTAAGCTGTTTAAGCGCCAATCGAATCCTCTCGGTCCGAGTTCCCGCGTAGTTGAGTCCTGTGTCGTAGCCACTCCGTTTATCATACTCGTGGAACTCGTGCGTCACGCTCGACGTGTGTATCGCCCTCGCTGCCAACCACTGACAGGTTTTCGCCGACTCGGCACCGATGTTTTCCCAACGATTCCGGAACAACAGCGTGGCGGCGAACCTTTTGGCGCACTGCATCATGGTCGGTCGACGGACATGTACCGAATATCGATTGCGTACGAGAACGATGCACACGGTCCAGGTGTTGGGGAGAACGAAACACTGCGCGGACGGCAAACGTCAATAAATCATCTTTTAGGGCTGTGATATCACGTTTCGTATAATATGATATTGAACAAATTTTGAACTCTTGCTCAAGCCACCGCTTATCACGTCGCGGTATCACACGCACGACTGTTGATAGTACCCGTAATCACGGTTCATGGAACAGTCATGGAAGATAACATCTAACATCCGCGGTTCACGGTCTCATGGACAATAAATTATTATATCCATGGGTCGCACCATTATCTCGCACATTTATCTTAAATCGTGGGCCGCACTCGAACCATGATAACTCGCTGCTGTTATCGCCGCTGTCGCTCGTCAGAAACCGCATAAGATGCAGCTGCAGTAATTGTTATTGGTGTGCTGGTAAATCGCTGAAAACGAGATAAGTACACAGCGAAGATAACGCGTTTTACTGTGACCGGCTAACATCGTCGCAAATGTGACTCACTCCATTGTTACGTTTTCTTGCTCAACAATTAACCACGTTCTTTTTCGCTGTACACTATTCCCGAGGCAGACGCTTATAATTTATGCCTAAACCTGATCCTTGTAAGAAGCTGGCTTGCGCCATACAAAAATGTTTGTCGGGTAAGTAGTACATAGATTTAACTCCGATTCACTGGAAGAACAAAAATTGTCTTGACAGATTTCCAATCTTACTTGAAGCTATTATAGTCATAGTTCCAATTATGAACACCGTTTTTCTTAATAATTTCTTACCGCTGTGCGTCTAATCTTGTCCGAAAAAGAAATCAACTGCTTCTGTTTCATTTGTACTCGGTCGGATTATTATACGCCATACTTTTATCTACTTCTTTCATTTTCTCCCATTGGAATTGATCCTATACTTCAGACTGTTTTGACCAGATTAATTGAACATTCAGTATTTCAGTCTTACTGTTTAACAAAAGTCTGAAATAGTCCATTAGCATATTACTAGTTATCAGTGCTATAGTCCTAAAAAAGGCAAAGGGTATACTATAAGTTATAATTAGTAGTGGGCATATCCGGATTTAAAAAATCCGGATTATTCAGATTTATCAAATCCGGATTTGACAGATTATCCGGAGTATCCGGATTATTCAATTCCATTTTGCTGTTTGATATCTCATTTTTAAATTCTAATTATATTTAAATTCATTAACATACATTTTTGAACGGGTATATTATACTTCTGATGCATTCAACTACCAGTGTTGTTTTATGCTTGGCAATAAAAATAATTAATCCGAATAATCCGGATACTTCGGTAAATCCGGATAAGAATTTAATTCAAATCCGGATTTAAATATTCGGATATTCGGAAAATTCAGATATTTGGATTTGATGCCCATCCCTAGTTATAATATAAAATATTTATACTATCATTAGGTATCATGTCTTAAAGTAACTAAAACGCATAATCGTCTAGCTGAATACTATGGTAGAGGGTAAATAATACAATACACATACATTTGTACAAATTAAAATTAAAACTAAAAATTTTTTTTTTTTTAAGTCTGACCGAATACTTTGGTAAAGGGTAAATAAAAACACACATAAATTTATTGTACAAATTAAAATTAAAACTAAAAAAAATTTTAGAAAAATATTCCGTAAATGTTGTCTGGATTCCGATTTTGTTAAATCATTTCTTATCAATCTTGATTGGTTGTCATCAGCTGAGCAATGGTCTTCTAGCCACGACCTCACGTATATTTTGTGGTTGAACACTTCAATAGGTGGTCCAATACTTTTAATAAATATTAAGCTTGATACGTTTGAAATTAAAAGTGATGCTCTCATATTTGAAATAATATTATTCATGAGGCTAAAACCTCTTTCGCACTTAGCTGTCAAACAAGGTAATGATGCGATTTTATTTAAAATGGGTTGAAAATTATCTGGTATCAGTTTATTATTTTTTACAACCGAGAGTATACAACCTTAATCAGAAAGTATACGGAGTTTATTAGAAATAACCAGAAAGTATACGGCGTATACCGCTGTATACTACAACACTGCTCGTTAAACCCATTTATTAATCATTTACCCTATTTGATTTTTAATTTTTATCTCCTATATCCTTCATTAAAAAAAACAATCAAGTACTTTTGTATTCTTAAAACAAAACTGATTTATTTTTTTAAATTTCAGAGAATGATTTTCAAGAGTCTCGCTGTGTTAAACAAATAGATAATTTACGCGAGTGTTGTAAAAAATTTCATGAATTTTCACTTGTATGTTCTGGTATGAAGCCTATACCTACTAAAGAAAATCAAAATATTAAGGTATGTCTAAAAATATTAAAATTATAATACTATATATACATTTACTTTATAATACTACAGTAGAACCTCAATTATCTGTCCTCTGATTAACCGTCTTTCTCGGTTAACTGTCATGCCATACTTGCACGGACTACATACTTATGCGTTGCAGTAAAATCTTATCGCCTTGTATATGATTATGTTATAGATAATAATATATATAATCCGAAATTTTCCAGTATTATTTACTAGATAAGCGATATGTACGTATTTGTAAATAATAAAACATTTTAATAAATTAAAAAATTATAATAATAATGTACCAATAAGTAATAGTACCTAATTATATATAATTATATATGTATGTCATAATTTCTAAAAAAAAATATAATAAATAATATGTACCTGTTTAAATGTTTGCTCGCTTAACTGTCTTTTTGATTATCCGTCAAAGCTCTGATCCCGAGACTGACAGTTAATCGAGGTTCTATGTAATATATATATATATATATATTTACTTTATAATACTATATACATATTCTATAATTTGTTTGCCTATAGATTTTTTCCTCATATTGCATTTAATTATTTTACTTTAAAATTATTTTTAGCAATATTTTTGATTAAAATATATATCTTCATATATATCTTCATTTATTTTTTTAAAAAATGTAGCATTAAGTAATAATAATGTTAACCCATTCCTTTTAGCTTTAAATATTTTATTTTCATTACTTACATAACTCTATACTATTTAAAATGTAATATTATTTTTTTTTTTTATTATTGTTCTTTTAATTATCAGGAATAATATGTCTCAAAATCCGTCAAATCAACAACAAAATTTTCAAAACTTTACAGATAGAAAAATATTAAAAGATTTACCATTCTACAGACGATATCCTAGAACATTTGTTCTTGTTGGAAGTTCATTGGGCTTTGTAATTTTGTTTAGTAAAGCATTTTATGATATCTTTACACCAACTAATATAGATGATGTACAAAAGAAATTAAAAATTGAAAAATTAAAACAGTTAAAACTTCAACAAGAAATTGAGTAAGTTATAATAATTTATACTCTATCCATTTTTATTACATTATGATGCTAATGCAAGATTAATTTCTGAATGACAAATCTTTATAAGTATATAATTCACTGAATTTAGTGCACAAAGGTATCTGAAAATCACTAATTTTAAGTTAGATATATTAATTAATTTACTAGCTTATCTACATATTTCTATTGATAGGTTTATATTTGTTTTATACATTTTAACTAAAATATTGAATATTATTTAGAACTTTTATTTATAAAATAAAAAATATTTATATATATATTTATACTTGTTTGAATTAATTTATAATCCCTATTTTTTTTAAAAAAGTTTATATTTCAATAAAATACATATTACTTACTCTTTTATTTATTCATTATATTTACTATAAATAATTATAAGTTAGCTGTCTTCTTCTTTGCCTTTCTCCTGACTATTTGGGGTCAGCCACAAATAATTATAAATTACTAATTAGTAATTTAATAAAAAAAAATGTACATTTTTTAATTAAATTTCATTTCACAGGGTACGAAAGCTTAATTTAAAAAAGAATAATGGAGGCAGTGAATAAAGCAAAATCACGTTTCAAGAAGTATCCTGAGCTCTTGTTTTCATGTCGTTCAGAAGGCTTTGAATATGCCTCATGTATAATACAGCATGAAAGAAATTTAAAACCTGATTCTTGTAAAACTCAATTTATGAAGTTTCGTAAATGTTTGGCTTCTAATGCATTGAAATGTAATACTAGAATTTAGAAGTAAACAAAACTTAGTAATTGTTATTAGTAAAAAAATATGTCTTTCTTTTGGCATACTGTGTTTGCTTTTATAATAAGATTATTAATGATTTTTTTCTCTCAATGGTATGATGATGAAGATACCGGTGTCCATTATACTGATATTGATTACAAAGTATTCACAGATGCGGCTCAACATATGTTGGAAGGGGATTCACCATACACACGACCAACTTACAGATACTCTCCATTAATAGCGGCTTTACTTATACCAAATATTTTACTACACTGTTGCTGGGGAAAGCTTTTATTTTCCTCATTTGATCTAGCTATTGCTATAATCATACGGAAAATAGTCACAAAATCTCACCCAGGCCTTAGTAATATCTGTGCTTACCTTTGGTTATATAATCCTTTAAGTATTGTCATTTCAACACGAGGCAATGCAGATTCCATTTCTTGTCTACTGGTTCTTATAACGTTATTTGCCCATATCCAAAATTGTTATGTTGTGTCAGCAATTTGTTTTGCTATATCTGTACATGTACGAGTGTACCCCATTATATATGGCTTAGCATATTATTTGTCCATTGATTGTGAAACTAATTATACTTCAACAGTACAAATGATATTTCAGCGTCTCTTGCCTACTCGTAAAAAAGTTCTGTTTGTGGTTGTATTCATTTTAACTTTAGTTATTGTAACTTGGCCTTGGTATTACTTATATGGTTATCAGTTTTTAAACGAATCATATTTATACCATGCTCGCCGAGTGGACGTGCGGCACAATTTTTCTATTTATTTTTATTTTAATTATTTATCATCCGGTTTTAATGAAGTATCAATTGTTTACAATTTAGCTTCTAAACTCCCTTTGTTAATTCTGCTAGTGTCCATATCATTCACATTTCCCCTTACTGAAGACCTGTCTTTCTGTCTGTTTTGTCTTTCATTTATCATTGTAGCATTCAATACAGTAATGACTTCTCAATACTTTGTTTGGTTTGTGTCATTCTTGCCACTGTGCTATCCATTCATAAATCTATCATTTGTTGAAATTCTAAATGTGATACTTATTTGGGTAATACCTCAAATTGGATGGCTACTATTTGCCTATTGTTTAGAGTTTTTAGGTATTGATACATTTAAATTAATCTGGATTGAATCAATAATGTTCTTTGTAGCCAATATAAAAGTTTTATCGATAACTATTGATTCCTATAAATTGAATAAGTTGAAAAAGAAATTGTAAAAATATTATTGTTTTATCGTATTGAAAATAAATTCAGTTTTATTGTATTATTGTTGTTGTGACTATTATTTTTTCATTCCACAATATTGTTTTACCTAAAGTCTATAAACGACTAGATTCTTAACTTTGTCTGCAGATTTATTCCTTCAAAATAAATGCATTCATACTTGCATATTGTATATGGTATGTGGATCTTGCAAGAATTAACTAATATTAAAATATTTACTGCTTATCAAAGATAACCAAATCTAGTTAATTATATTTTTAATGTATGAAAAATGAATACATTTTTTGTAATTTTCAAATACATGTAAATGTCTCAGAAAAAATTTTGAAAGTACCCAATTTATTATTGTGCAATTTTTTTAATATTTAAATATAACCAGTTTATTGTAGCTCATTATAAAATGGGTCATTATTTATGATCAATTGTGTGACGATTCAGTTGATTAAAAAAATTGGACACTAAAACAAAACACATATTGTTCAACATGATTGAAAACTGTTTATATTAGCTTATGTAATAATATATGGGCGTATTATATTTTTAACGGTTAATCGTAATTTGAATATAAGTTTATAAACTACGAAAAAAACAACGTTTTCATAGCATTATATAATTACATAACGATACAATAATAATAATTATATGGTACGGTACATCAACGGTGTACCTAACAACGAGTAGAACGGCAACGCGGTCAAAAGCTTTTAGCGTGGGTGTGGGCCAACGGTGGACGGCAGTCGTCCTCGCCGCGTTTGCCGTCCCGGAACTGCGGCGGCGGCGGCGGTCTCGCGTGCTTGTTGTGCGACCCGTCCGCCGCTCCTTTGATCGTGAACGTCACAAAGTACCGCTTGTTCTTGTCCAGCTTGTCGGTGGGTAAGTCGATGGCCTGTGCGCACGGCCCGTTGCCCAGCTGCAGCGTGATCGGCCTGGACGGGTCCACGTTCCTCAAGCACCTGGTGGCGCCCGTCTGCAAGTCCTGCCGGATGTCCGGTAGGAAACGGCGGCGGCCGTCCGTGGGCTTGGGCATTTGATGGTGGTCTAATTTGAATTTAGGTACTGAAAAGCCAAAACGTTTGCATTCAGACGAGCGCACGCGTGTCCGGTCGTGACGAAATCGTGGTCATCACAGTGTCGACATACATGATATTACTACGTACTAGTGTGAAACGTAGAAATCTAACTACTCTTAACCGGCTCTATCTGAGATATGTGTTAAAACGGTTGACAGGAAAGATTAAGTAGATAATAAATCAAACAAAGGCGTATCTATTATTAGGTACGGATAGGGCACTTACCTACCATATAGTAGCTTCCCTGCCCAATTAACCTCGACATTTTTTTTTTTTTATAGTCATGTGTTGACTATATTTACGAGAACAGCCCGCACTTATCTTTATGCGGTACCATATACATCGACAGAATAGTAGGCATTGTTTTCTCTCGACCCCAAACAAATCTGAATGTTTGAATTTGAAAAAATGAATACCTATTAATTATTTTTTAATTTAGTTCTGGTTCGAATAAGTAAGTATCTCTACTTGATAATATTTTTCTTCGTTTATTTATTTATTTATTTTTCTTTTACTTATAAACCAGTCAACGTTATGAATATCCCAAACCGATCTTTGTCGAAGATTATTTACGGGTTCTTTAGATCTCTGATTAGACAAATTATAATTTCTTTCTCTCTGTACTGCACCTTTTATTTAAATGAGTACTTATTCTAAATTATCGAACTTTTACTTGGAATCATTCGTTTTAGGTCTTATTCGATTTAAAGACAAAATATTGTTACACATATTGTTACCACAAAGCGGTGCGTCTGGACGTGAAATCGCGGTAGTTATTATTAGTACAATAATAAGCGTTACTCGTTATTGTTTCGTGCTCGACGGGGAATCACGGAATACTTAAACCACCTCCCGCAAGTGTTTGTGCGTGTAACCGTTTACGAACCCTTTTTGCGAACGGTCACACACGCAGGTACGCGAAGTATCTACATCAGGGGTAGCCAACATGAATATGTTCGCGAGTCACATAGATTAATACAATCATATCAAGAGCCAAAATGATAATGTTTTATCGTTTTTCCAATTTGATCTGAGTGGTTAATGTATCCTGGTAGTTTATACGAATAAAATATTTTTTATAAATGTACACCAAAAAAATTAAAATGCATGGTAATAATGAGTAAAATGTTGAGCACAGTCGCAAGTTGGCCACCCGTGAACTATTATTTATTTGGTCAAGTGGAAAGTCAACAGAAAACGACAAACATAATCGTCAGAGCATACGAATAATAATACAGTGGAACCTCGATAATTCGAATCGGTAGGGTATCAAAAAAAAATTCGAGTTATCGAAAATTCAACTTACGGAAATCCTCGATAACTCGAATCAGCGAAAAAATTCGAGTTATTGAAAAATAATAATTTGAAAACATAAATACTTCATTTTATAATTTTGTCTTTATCCTCCAATATAGTCGATAAGTACTAGCAGGAATCCGAATTCACTCGCAATATCTTTTTTGCGTTTCACTCCTTTTTTGACTTCGTCAATAATTTTTATTTCATCACTGACAGTTAAAGACTTTAAACAACGTTTTTCCATCTTGACTTAACAAAATCACAAGATAAACTGAACATTTGCTGTGACAGCATTATATTAAATATCGACGTATACATTTATATATTCGACAGCAACCGAGCCTATATAACCGATTGCCTACCTCTGAGTGTTTCCGTGTCTCGTCGTTTTGACGTGCGTCCTACGTGGTATACTACGTACGTACCCATAGGTACCCATACACGCGTAGACACTTATTACATAATAATTACTGACGTGCACGTAAGCAAGGATGGGCATACTCACTGTACGCGGCGCACGGCACTCCGGTGTACGCGTGGGTGGCGTGAAAGCACCTGTTTGTGGTCCGGATGCAAGTCAGACAGTCGTTCGGATTTTCCAACACCGTTTTTCCCGCGTCCATTCTGCGCAGAGCTTCAGTTAATTTTTCCATCTCGTCGATGGACTGCACTCTGGGAATCGCGGTTTTATTCTCGGCCAACGATTGTTTTTGCAACACCAACAACTGATCTGTATGCACGTATATATGTGTGTGTGTGTGCGTGCGTGTGTGTGTGCATGCGTGTGTGTGTGTATGTTTGTGAGTTTGTGTGAAAACAAAAATAATTCTGTAATTGAATAACATGGAACGCGAGCTGATAATATAAAAGGTCTTGGCATTGTTTTTCTCGTACTATTATATTATATGATGTGAATATAATATACGCTGAATAATACGTATACCTACATGAATATTAAATATATTTAAAAAATAAAAAGTTCACTTGATTTATCATTATTCATAATATGTATAACCTATATGTAGAGATATATGTTTTTGATTATTAGTATTATATATTATTATGCGATTATCATATTATGGCATGTACATTAGCGAAATTGTGGGTACCTATGTACACGTATATCTTCATTTTACACATGTAATATACGAGTA
This sequence comes from Chaitophorus viminalis, assembly GCA_025469195.1. Lineage (NCBI taxonomy): Eukaryota > Metazoa > Arthropoda > Insecta > Hemiptera > Aphididae > Chaitophorus > Chaitophorus viminalis. The sequence continues at coordinate 86,402 of JAIPRK010001059.1, forward strand.
CATACATTTACATATTATACTTATACATGATTGATGCATTAATACCTTAATAAATAATTTTAATGTCAATATTAGGTAATATTATTGAATTGAAAAAAGTTGCCCAGCCATGAAATGTTTAAAATATTTGTTAATGTTTACTCAAAATGCTTATTCAAGTTCAATGTAGACACGCAACACACGCGTCGTACTTTGGTATAAAATGTGTGCAAAGCACAAAATGTAAACTATAGCTATATACCGACATATAATATATGACGTGGTTATTTATTTTTTATATTTAGTTATAATATTTCACGCTGTAAGACTTGGTGTACTTACCATATAAATACTTCTCAAAACGCTTAAACGAAAAAGGCCCATCGTATCTTTTCAATCCGGTAAATAGTCCTGTACGACCATATTCTTCAACTAGCCTCTTTACCAATACTCGTTCGTCGGACTTACCAGCTCTGATTTGTAATCGTTTCAATTCAGACAGTTGGTAAAAAATCAACCTCTCCAAATGGTACCTATAAGCAAAACAATATTAAAACTACTACGAGAAAAATTAATTGTTTGATAATTTGATATTATATAATAATATAGGAATATGAGCTATTATGATTTACAATATAGTGTAGACATCGTCAGATCGAGTAAAAATATTAAATAACATACGTTAGTACGAATGTATGAATTTTTGTATATCTCTTATCGTGTACTACTGACCTATTTTATTACCAATTGTAATCTCTTACTGCTGTAATAAAACCATTGTACAATAGGGTAAAATGTGTATAATAACTCAGCCTGTCTAATTATTATAAGTATATAAGTAATGTATTATTGTATTATACCTATAGTAGTATAGTGTATAATAATATATTATTATGTATTATAAAATACATCATAATATGCAATTTCGATTCCTCTCCGTGAAATTATCAAATGTTAATTAAACACTAAATATATAGTATACGTAGATGTAGTACCTATGATATATATTATAATAATTTTATATGAATTTCGAATGAACTTACTTCCTACTGCTCAATTGGACAGCTTTTGTTACAGACATTGTGTTTAGGTCGGTAGTAGGCGCTAAACTACAGTAATTATTTAATCGTGGAATACGGCTCTTCATTTTTTCTAAAACCAAACACAGCCAATTATTCAATGAAAATAACATTATAAACAGTTATATTAATTATTATTATAGTGTATTACGAGTATTATGTACTACAGCCTGCTGGTTCATTATTAATAAAATGTGTGTGCTATATTCACTAATAGGTTCATTATTAGTTAACACCAATACATTTTATTTTAAAGTGTAATAAAAAATGTCATTGTTACATCCCAAATTTAAAACTTTAAAAATAAATCTTTCGAGAAGTATTTAATGAAAATAGAACAAAATGTTTTCATTTTTCAACTTATTATGTTATCCATTAGAACTAAAAGTAAGCTTATAGAATGATGGATTCAGTTATTCAAAGGTATTAATAAATTAATAATTAGAAAAATTATAAAATAGCACCTTGTTATATTGTATATTTAAGAAAATACAATATTTTATGAACATGTTTATGCCTAATATTTATACTGTAACCAGTGTAACCGACAAAAATGAGAACAGCGATACCATTTGATTGCTGCATTTAAAACTGTTTAAAAATATAATTAAAAATCAAAAATAACTGAAGATCGCGCAATGCTTACTCGAAGACGACCGCATTGGTTTTTTCCGACAGTTGGGACACTCGCACGGCCTGTCGTCGCTTCGTTCTCCGTCCGGCAGGACACTGAACGCTGTAGGTTCGCCCACATCGTTGGCCAAGTTTCGACTGCCGCCGCCGACTATGACGTTCCGTCCACCGGCCCTGTCGCCGTCCACCACGGCAAAGGTGGACGACGATTGTGGCGTGTCCACGCGGTCCAACACTTCCACTATTGCCCTGTTAGTGCCGTCCCTGGATGGGCCCGTGGATCGTCCGCTTTCATTGCACGTCGTCCGCGCGGCAGTAGCGACCTTGTCCGTCGAACCTCGTTTCACTCCGGCCACCGGTAGCCGAACCCCTTTCGTCGAAGCCGTCACATCTCCTTTCGCTGTGGCCACCGGCGGTGACGGTACACTTTTGGTCGTCTGTCCCGGCAAAGGCTGACCACCTCCGGTGTCGTCCACAACTGAAGCGGTCCGTTCTTTGACCACGTTCGCTGCACCGATGTCACCCTCGTCACGTACCGTTGCTTGCGATCCAGCCACTGGTGGTTGATTTCCGACTACCGTTGCTTGCGATCCAGCCACTGGTGGTTGATTTCCGGCCAATGGCCCTTGCGATCCAGTCAACGGCACTTGCGATCCGGCCACCGAAGGTTGTGATCCGGCCAACAACGCTTGAGACCCGGCCATCGGCGCTTGAGATCCGGTCACCTGCGCGATCGGATGGCTGCCATTGTCCTCGATTACGTCTTTTTCCAGTGTCTCATTCGTGCTATCCAAGGCGAATTTCACAACATTGCCGCCGCCACCGCCACTGCTGACAGTAGTGAATGGATTTTCTACGACCACTGTCTTGGTTCTGTAAACCAAGAACCAGATTTAATAGGACGTCGCACCCGCATTATGTATCGTGTCCGTTTTACAAACGTACAACATAGCAAATCTGCATTTAGTACAACTAATTTTGTGTTGTTCATTTTAATACTATAGCGTAAACTTACCTATTAGTTGGTTTTTTGAATATTTTAACTTTTAAGAGTTTTTTTAAATTGTAATATTTCACATACTCTTATGACTCTTAAAAATGAAACTATCGTAATAAACCGACATAGAAAGACATATTACAACACATATTTCCCTTCAAGCTCAATAAAAGGTCAGATTATATACTCAAATACGCAAGCTAACATCAAAAAATGAGTTCTACTGAGCGCACATTTGCTATATTGTACGTTTGGAAGACGGAGACAACACGTGTGGCATATGGGTGAAATACCCTCTTGTTATGCCATATCAATATTTAGTAAATCAAATGTATAAAGGTGGCCACACACTATATAGTTTTATTTATCCGTGTACTGTGTATAGTAGAGTTTGAAAATTTTTAGTCCGTATAGCGATGGTACATTTTGTATCACACCTTCGGTTTTCTTTATTTCGAACACCAAACATGGACAAAAAATCAAACTCTTCAATATTCATTCCGTTTCTGTGTATGGTGTTTTTCATTCGTTTTATTGCCCACACACTATCAGTGTACGTAGTTCGAGTATAACAAAAAAATGCATTGAAAGATTTGTTCGGCTACGAAATAAAAATTGGTAAATGGAAATTATTGGTACAGTCCATGTTCCATTATACGATAAATGCTTTGATTTGCATCCAACGATTGTTAAAAAAAAAATCCTGAGTATGTTGAGGGGCCCTTTTATGATGTTAATTATGATGTCATAGTACTTTTTTAACTCTTCGGCGCCACTGCACCGTACACGGACGACACATATAATTGATATAACCGTAATGCGTGGCCACCTTAAGTTTAAATGTAATATGCGAAACATAAAATTCAAAAAGACCGATACGAAAAAATATGTGTAGAAGAAACTTACTCAGTGGCGGCGGCGGTGGCGTTATCGCGGCAGTCGTCCGTCGCCTCGCCGATAAGTCGTGCCGGATGTGCGTTGCCGTCACCACCAGAAATGTTGGACGTCGGTGCCATTCCAGTTCCGGCTGCGTGGTCGGTCACCAATCCTCCTCGGACAGCGGACGCGGCATCTGTCGCTGCGGACGTACTATGCTGGCCGCCAGCGATACTCGCCTTGTCGTGGCTGGCGCGTCGCCGGCGACCGTCGCCCACCGTTTTCGTTTCGTGTCGGCCACCGCCCAGCCCCGCGGCAGTCCTGTTGTTGCCCCGACGTCGGCTCCTGTGACGCCTGTTGACGCAGTGGTCAGCCGCGGCCGCTGCGGCCGAACCGTTCGTCTGCTCTTCGACGCAACCCGCGCGGCCACCACGTCGCGCGTCCCCGCTATCCCGGTCGTCCTCGTCGTCATCGTCGTCGTCGTCATCGTCGTCGTACTCATCGTCATCGTCGTCGTCCACCTCGTCTTCGTCGTCTTCGTACTCGTAATCGTAATCGCGGCCGTAACCATCACCGCCGCCACACATATCGTTTTCGCTGAAACATTCTTTGGGCTCGTCCACGGCCGTCGACTTTTTCCGCTGAACTTTTGCATATGTACCACCGCCGCCACCGCACGACTTCTTGTCGTCCCGCGCCTTACCGACCGTTTTCGTCAACACGTCCGCTCTAATGTGCACCTGTTAACAAACGGTTTACGGTTTAACGTGCTGTAGGTGCAGACAGATCCATCGGATTTGCGACGACAAACTCACAAGCGCCGTGACAAAGTCAATAATGATCGTTTTTTAATATGGATTTTCTATGTTTTTTTGCTGGATATGTGAAAAAAAAATAAATGTTTAACCGATCTCATTTCCAAGACGAATATCTCATTTCCAAGTTGAATATCTATGGATTGTATTTTAATTACGTTGGCAGTCACGTTTAGTTACTTTATCGAACATGTAGTTTTAGTGGCCGTACGAGAAGAGGGCGTGATCGGAGCGACTCGACTCCTCAATAAACATATATAATAAATAATATATGATTCAATGTTTTTCGGTGCAGTAGAGAAACTGCCTAGTTTCCAGGAATGTGTTGTTGGGTGTTTGAGGGTGTACACCGTATACATATAACAAAATTTGTGAAGCAATGCGGAGGTATACGCAAAATAAGGTATTATGTAATACGTATATAGTAGGTACACGGAGAAACCCATTGTTAATTATGCATTGTACATACTATTAAGCATTATTAATTAAATATAATACATATTTCCTATACCTATATTAAATTAATTTTCGAAATAATGATACCCCGGGATGTCGAATTGCTTAACATTGCAATAATAATTTAAGTTGCATAGTTGAATTGTATACGGCTAATTGTATTTTTAATGGCAGATGTAAAAATGTGTATAAGTATGAACATGGAATAATAGTTTTTAATATATGATAAGTATGGTTGAGTATGTGGTAAGTTGAACAATATTATTATTTGACTATTTAAATAATTGTTTGATATATTTAGTGGTAGAAAATGGCGTATACCCAAGATATTTAACAAAATTGTATGCAATTTTAAAAATTATGACTAAATCGAATTCTAGTCGAAAAAAAATCCACTGCTCCTGATACGTATTTGTTTTAACTCAAGAGTCGTTCGACGGCACATGTACAGTAAATGCGGAATAACCAAGAGTAGTAAAAATATGAAATTTAAGACTTGAGGCCATGTTTTAAACACTCGTGTTTAAGAGAACACTATTTCCGTTCTATATACATAGTTAAATTAAACACAATTTTTATCCAGAAACATATTATTTATTCTTAAACGTCGCTTCCTGATCTCTTACATTTTGTCAAATAAAATATTTCATTTAGGAAAATGTGAGCAAGTCAGCGGAGTAAAATAAATCTAAAAAACCCGTTCATGAATTTCAAAACATTTCAGCGAATATTGTCTTGTGTTAAAAGTCTAAAACTCCAGCCTTCTAGAGATAATTTAAATTAAATAGTTATACATATTAAAAAAAAGTAATACAAAACGAAATCATTTTTTTTTTTTCATTTCAAAGACGCTTTCGTGCTTTACAGACTACAATACAATAACTTATTTATGAAAAAAGTTTATACTTTTTAAATATATTATGAATATTAATTATAAATATTATAATTTACTTGAACGACACGACCCTTTGATACTTTGTTCGGTTTCGGACTTTCACCCTTGCGTTGAACGACTAGTTTTTTCCGACTGCCACTATTACGATATTTTCGACTAACGGAATCAGATGAATAAGAATTTCTTCGAGCTTCAGATCTGTGAAAAAAATGTGTTTAATCAAAATCATTAAGCTTTATTGATGATTTGAAAAAATTGTTTACAAATAATTTTACATTAACTTATGCAAATAAATAAAAACTTTTTAGTTACAGAATATACTTCGAATAAAAGTTATAGTATTATAATTTTTATTTAATATTTATAATTTAAATAATATTTAAATTTAATAACGTAATTAAAATAAAACCTACATAATTCCTTTCCAAATATTGTAGATTAACTTGGAATATTTATATTCTAACTTCTAACTAAACATCATACATTTTATTATTTTTTTTAAACATACATAAAGTACTTATAACAAAATAATAGTTGACTTTTGTCAGTATCATTCAAATTAAAAATTTGGCTCTGAGCAATACATTTAGATAACAGCTAGTATTTAGTGACTAATATTTTTAACTATCCTTGCAACATACCTTTTAGTTTTAATCCGTACAGTTGATTGTTGTTTAGATAACGTTTTATTTAATTTACTGGCTGGTTTGCCACCAAATAAGTTTAAGAATTTAGCTAAATGCTTATTATTTTTTCGTAGAGCTACATCAAGAGGTGTCATACGTTCTCCTTTGATTTTCATCACCGGATTGATTGACGCTCCGTGATCTAGTACAATCTGCAAATATATACACATCCGATGATAATCAGGATTTTAATCCAATTTAAAAATCATTAATAAACTTGACTCCCATTTTATATTTACGTACGACATACCTATTTATATATTTTAGAAACACTATAAAATGCATTAACTTAACTTATACAGGACGGAAACATAATATGAATAAATCATGAATATGATCCTAATATCCTAAATATCATAATAAAATTGTTTTTCTAACCGATCACTAGAATTTTATAAATAAAAATATAAATAATTATTTTACTGTAAGTTATATGCTATTTTAATTATGTATTACAATAATATCATAAAATCTATATAAATGTGTAAGAATAAACTTATCAATCGATAAAAAAAATATTATAAGGATCATTAAAAATTATACAGAGGTAGTATATTTTAATTATACATTTAAAATCATATTATTATAAATTATAAATCAGGTTATTACTTTATTTCTTAAAAACTCAATTTTACAATATAGTTTTGAAAAGTACTTGAATAAAAATATAAGTTTTTTAAAGTATGTTTGAATACTTCTTTTAAGTAACTACCTACTTACTTGTACTATAATAATTTTTTCATGAATTATTCAAATACATATTTTAAATACTATTGAAAACAAGGATCTGTATTTTATATATGTACTTCAATACTTTTAAAAAGTATCATTTATAAGACTGATACAATGCCATAAATTATTAGTTATTAAACGGAATATAATATTTTCTATATACCAACCAGTTTAATAGTATAAAAATAAAAGTAAATTTACCTTACTCATTTCCAGATTGTTGTTTAGCGCGGCGATATGCAATGGCCGTTTACCATCGTCATCGTAGTAATCTACTGATTCGGGACGCATTAATATAAGCCAAAGGACAAGTTCCTTGCGACCTGACCTCATGGCGTCATGCAACGGATAACCACCTTTTGAATTTCGTAACCATAAATTGGCACCATGCTCTGCTAAAAGCCGCACTGTTTCCATCTGACCTTTAAATGCACCGCAGTGTGCCGGCCTTAAAAATACAAAAATTGCAATAAAGCATTTGCTCACTTAAATATATTTTTGTTTCACTGTGTACATATTATTATTTTAAACTTTGTACATATGGTATTATTTTCTATAATAAAGAACTTTTAGAAAACTTTGTTTCGAACGCCAGTTCAGAAAACATTACCGATAAAACGGAATCAATACAATACTATGTTAGATAAAGATTTAAGGTATTACGAGGTTATATAGTAAGTGTGTAAACATGACGTATAATTGAATATAAATATTCTACGTTTTGAATGTACCTGCATAATATTTTTGTTGTGATAGTAATACTAATATTATATCAGAATGATATTTTTTTACCAGTTTGTGTTTAATATCCTATGATAACTTTGTTACTTTAAGTGCATTCGTTTTACACACACGCAAGAGCCCAACTTACGTTCTTCCTTTTCCATCCTGTCGATCAGGATTAGCTCCATGTTCTAATAATATTTCGGTTGCATCTGCATGGCCCAGTGTCACGGCATAGAATAAAGCAGAGCAACTGTTGCTGTCCACTGCATCCACTTCAGATCCACACATGGTCAATAATCCGTCCACACATTCGACATGTCCTCGGCTGGCCGCACAGTGCAACGCTATTTAAGAATAATAAATGAATAATCAACTTATGAATGTCCACTCGAATACACAATAAATAAAAATAACTATTAAAAATGTAATTAATAATAATAAATTAAATAGACTAATTAATAGTTATATTGTGTTTTGAAGTAATTTTAAAGGAATCGTTAAGCAAACAAATTGACAAAAAAATACTAAAATAATTGTTTGTCAAAAAAAAATATTGAAATAATTGACGCACTATAATATTAATTATATAATTTATAAACTTAATTTGCAACAAATATAACATAAGTAACATAATATAATATAATTAAATAAATAAATCAATACTTTGTATACCACTACAATGACCTCACACGAATTACGCATAATACGAATATAGATTTTGATCAGTTTGGTAGGTACAAATAAAACAATTTTAAAATTCTTAATTTTATATGGCATTCATTTTTATAGATTAGATCAAGTCATTAATTAATGAGATTAGAATTTCAATATACTTTTTTGAGTTTTTACACTATACTTTTCCATTACGTATTGAAATTTGTCAGATGAAAGTATTGGTTTCATTAAAATATGCAATTTATTAGTTGACAACTATTTTAGATATTCCATAATTTTATACATTTAATTTTAATTTTACTCAAATTAATCAAAACAACTGTACAGCAAAGCGAGTTCCATCTGTTGTTTTATATATATTTGTTGCTATTACTGAATATAACCTTAGGTCAGTAAACGCATGCTATTTATTCAGAGTTATATCATTCTTATAATTTATTAAAACAATATTATTATGAATCGCGTGCACTAGTATTATAATTTAAACTAGCGAGATCTACTATGTTCTCTTTATCAAGCCTCAGTCATAATTTAAATGCAAAACCACAAAAAATATTTTGATTCATTAGGATATTATAATGATATATATATTTTTAACTATTCCGTAATGTTTTGAATAAATTAAATTAAAATTTTTAGCAAAAACCACTTTCTTGAAAACAAAAGAAATAAAATCTCATAATTAAATTTTATAACTATAACAGTATAGTATATCTAAAATGTATTTATTTAATTTTTATATATAGGTATGTACGTACAATTTTAAGTTTTCAATCGAAAACATCTCCATATCCAAGTTAAGATGATGTTACTTTATTTCCTAATAATTTTTAATTTTAATAATTATTTTTCATAACTATTATTATACCCACATACAATTGTTGTGTCTCGATAGTTGCACTGTTTTTTGTTGATTGAAATGGTGGAAAAAAATATTATATAGTATCAAGTTACCTGTCAGTCCATCTTTATCGTGTGATTCGACGTTTGCTCCGCCGTTGACAAGAGTGATAATGGCATCTGCACTACCTAAAATCGTAATATTAATTATTGTTATAATTATTTTAAAACATTATTTAAAATCATCAGCACTCCATTGATTATTTTAACTTGGACACTAAGTATGTATACATATAATCACAATGTACAACACAAAGAAGAATTCTTCAACCAGTTTGGTAAACAATCATTCGATCGACTGTTGAAATCGAGAAGACACACGCTCTATACCTGTGTTGTACATTGTTCGGCAATCGTGAAAACCCCTTACCTGCACTCGCCGCCCACAAAATCGGTTGACGTCCGTGTTTGTCGGTTACGTGAACATCGGCACCGAACGACAATAACAATTGTAATACGCGGACACCGTTATTGCGCACGTCGCCCGAACGACACACGCCAGTGCCGCACATTTGAGCAGCGTAATGGATGGCGTATCCACCGTGTACATCGGCAGACTTGGTCGTGCCTCCGTGACTGAGGACCAATTCAAGAGCGTCGACGTCGGCACAAACTGTAAAATATTTTTTTTTATACATATAATATATATATATATATATAATAGGTATAGTCACAATTGTATTGTCATGTCATGATGTTAGGACTTGTAATAGGTTACAACCGTGTTACAGACCTTAAACGTTGAACTCGAGAAATGTTTTAACACAACACACACCTACGAACAATCGACTTTTAACTCTCAAAATATCGTTTATATTTCAAACCTATTTATTATATATAAAATATAATATAATATAATATATATTATATACATTATACTATAATCATAGCATTTCTGTGCACGCAGTGTTTTATCTATTGTTTGTTTACCGTATCAAATATGACGAGCGATAAATCAAGTGGTACGTGTTCGTTGTTGACAATTGCATGTGCGATATTTATGTAATTATTTTTAGTTCATATAATATGCGTACACAAAAATATAGGTTTGGGATTATCCCAGTTCAAGGGCCTAGTGATAAAAGTGATAAATTTCACCTATACGATACTACATACATATTCAAGTGTGAAATAATAGACGTCCTATATTAATAACAGGTTCACATTTTCACAAGATGTGTAACATTTACGCCAGTGCTTTTCAACAAGGGTGATATCACCCCCCCCCCTTTGGGCAGTGAAGGAGTAATGAGGAGCGGTGATCTTGTTTGACGAAACACAAGTTAACTGTCAACACCTTCAGTCTTTGAAGAAGGATTTTTCACGTTCAAAATAATCCACAAACAGCAGTTGAGGCATTAGAACACTGCAATGCATTTTTCCCCAACATAAAAATACTATTACAAATTTTTGCCAAGTTACCCGTTTCCACAGCTACAGCAGAGCGATCATTCTCAATCTTGAGAAGGTTGAAAAATCATTTACGGTCCACTATGTCTAAAAGAGGTACGTCTTAATGGTTTGGCCATGTTAAATATTCATAAAGAGATAAATATAAACCAAGTAGTTGACATATTCGCTCGGAAAAAAAAAGGATAGAATTAGAAGATTGGTCAAAAGGATCAAAAAATTATTATTTATTTTTTGTTAATCAATTATAAAGAAAACAATAAGTGAATGTGATAAAATTTTAATTTTTGATTATTTTTTTTTTTATTACAGCAAAAAATTTTTTTTTAAATAAAGGTTTTAGATATATTTTTAAAGTGGTCACTTATGTTTATCCTTCTAAATATTTAGCACATTATTAGGGCTAAAACAAGGTCATTCTATCAGAATGTAGTATACAGAATACAATTATACCTTTTCTTAAGCGCCCCCAAAAAATATCCTAGATTCGCCACTGGGTGATCATATTTTTAATTTTTTCAATTAGGTAAATAAATTATTACCATAACAGATCAATATTTCAAAGTTATTACACTGTAAATGAGTTTAAATGAAACTATCTAAATAACTAATATTTTGGATACAAGATACAATATTGCAAAAATTATTACTTTTCACCCTTTAAAAATGTGATAAATAAGTAGTCAGTATTATATTTTGCATTACATCTTTTAAATGAAAAATTTAACATTTAAATGTACTAAAAATATGCATTCTAGATTCTGAACGGAGGGATGGAATCTATTAAGTTTACAATGATGTGCGTTTTTTTTTTTTTTTGTGTCTAATGACACCTTTTTTGGCAGTAAAAATGCTTCGATTTTCTCAAACAGCAACTTTTCTGATAGGAAAGTGAATGTAAATGGTACTTAGGTGAGTCTAAAATCCAAAATTTTCAATACTTTTTGAAAAAATCGAAAAAAATGATAAAAAAATTACGCAAAAACAGGAAATTTTACGCAAAATCAAGTTTTTACAAACTACATTTTTTTAAAATGCTCTAACTCAAAAACGAAAAACGGTAACAACTTAAAATTTTCACCAAATCTTTTTATTGGTGTTCTCTATACATGGTTAAGTTTTCAAAGTATTTTGACTTATTTATAGACAATTTAAATTTTCGATTTTTGTAAATTTTTTTTTTTTTAAACATCTATAAAATTTAATTGGCAGTGCAAAAACTCTGGAAAATTTAATACAAGGTTCATAGTAAGCTTAACTTATCTTCACTATAAAATATCGGAGATCGTTTCACTCAAATATTTTTTATAAGCCCATAAAGCTCAAATTTATATAAAATGTGTCAAAATCACGATAATTTGCAAGTTATTTTGTAGATAAAAATTCATACATTTTTTTCTGTTTATACTTAAGGTTTAAAATTTCAACACTAGTTTGTCCATAAGCTAATCTTCAAAAATATATAAAAAATTTCTACCGGACCAAAAGGAAAAAATTTTATAACTGTTTGAAATCTAAATTTTTACGAAATTGCATAAAATAGCAATTTATCTTCAAATGATTTTAAATATTTGTTATAATTCAAAAAGTGTAAGTCGCAGAAACTTGAAATTTTTACCAGTTATTAAAATTGGCATTTTCTCTATGTCATATTTTTTTCAAAATATTATATTGATTTTTAAGCCACTAATATGCATTTAAAAAATTCGAATTTTTTACAATTTTTTTTTTTATAATCGGTGATAAAAAAAAATTGACTAATACAAAATACTTGAAAATTTAATAAAAGATTTAACAGAAGTAGTTTCTATTATCATTCAAAAATCATCAAAATCCATAGGCACAATTCTTTTTTTATAAGCGTTTGAACAGCGAATATTTATATAAAATTACTTGTAAAATATAATATAATGTATAATATTCTAGACTGACAAATGATGTAGGTTTTTGAAATTTGCTCTAACTCAAAAACGAAAAACCGTAACAACTTAAAATTTTCACCAAATCTTTTTATTGGTGTTCTCTATACATGGTTAAGTTTTCAAAGTATTTTGACTTATTTATAGACAATTTAAATTTTCGATTTTTGTAAGTTTTTTTTTAAAATATCTATAAAATATTTTTAGCTCTCCGAAAACTCTTGAAAATGTATTAAAGGATTAATTATAAGTTATAATAATTGTAACTAAAAAATATCGGAGATGGTTTCACTCAAATTTTTTTTATAAGACCATACATTTCAAATTTGTATAAAATATGTTAAAATCGTAATAATTCGCAAGTTATTTTGTAGTTGAAAATTCATAACATTTTTTCTGTTTATACTTAAGGTTCAAAATCTTAGCACTAGGTTGTCCATAAGCTAATCTTCAAAAATATATAAAAAAAATTTCTACCGGACTTAAAAGAAAACATTTTATGACTGTTTGAAATTTAAATTTTTACGAAATTGCATTATAATTCAATTTAAATATAAAATACTATATTATATACACATTTTAGACAAACATATTAACTCCGTTCAGAATCGTTATTCGTATACAATGATATCTATCATTGCATTCAAATTTAAC
>JAIPRK010001060.1:0-67244 GCA_025469195.1 Chaitophorus viminalis
GCGAGTGTTATTTTATTTTCTTAACTGACCACGAAAACGAGTACTGGATAAGAAAATAATTATTACACAGCCTTAGTACCTTTTTAAAGTTTACCGTATAAGTAACTTTTATCAAACCTCGGGATACCAAATAAAAAGGAAAAACACTTCAAATAAAATACTTTCAAAAATAAAACTCAAACTCAAATTAAATTAAAGATAAAATAATATAATGCCAAAGTTAAAAATATAAAATCAAGTTCACAAAACACATCGTAGTTCCCACATACTCGTGGAAACGATGGCACCTCCACTAACCCGCAGAGGCGACAGCCCGATTCTCGGCTTGCCGTTTCCTTAACTCTTAAGTATGCATCGTCCGTTACCAAGTTAGCAATTTTTCCGTGGTGGCGAGTTCCGGTGTCAGCTGTTAAAATAAATTTGTATACAATTTAAATATGCTTATATGCTAATATATAATATCTTATATATTTACAACAGTATTTTCTAGGATTATGAATTATACTTATTTGACAAAAAGTGGCATATATATTTTACAACAAAAGTATAAGTGTAATTCATAAACATCATATTAAAATTATTTATACACATTATTAATAGTCAAAAGGAAATGCTTCTATTAGATTTGTAGAAAATAAAATGATGAAAATTAAATAAATGTTAAATAGTACTATTATAATGCTGGTTAAAATAATGTATCATTTAAACGCTATATTTATACAGAACCATTTATTTTTCGGATAGTGGGCTTATCCTTATTAAAAATATGTATTCTATTTCATACTAATTTACAGATAAATATATTATAATTAGGTCAAAGTTAACAGTTTTCATTGAAATTGATGAATAAATTACAAGGGACATGATTTCAAGCCAAAAATGAGTTGCAATAATTCAATTACCTAGTAATTAGGTAACTAAAAACTTTATCTTTCTATAGTTGCAAAATATATTTTAGCTCTTTGCAATACGTTTCAAGCACTTCACAAGAAAGTTTTTTGTCCATCAAAAATTATAATCATCTAATAAAACAAGATCACGATATAACTATAGTTGACACATCGACACATCAACAATAACGATATTATAACGTCTAAAAATGAAATGTTTTACGTGATTTATGACTTGGACACTTGATTTTATAATAGTTCATATGAAAAAAACCATTTAATTATGTCATTTAAGCATTAATTATTCCTATAACAGCTATAACTGTTTAACCCTTTATAAATTATTACTTATTTCCAGTAAATAATAAGTATAATTAGTCGTATAAATTAGAAAATGACTTAAATTCAAATGTTTCAATCTAATTAGATCCATGGTCAACCAAAAATCAATTCCATTGCAGTCAATTGAGACAACAGCCCGTAATTCTAACAATCTGTAGTTGCGAAAAGACTATTTTTTTCATTTCTTACCTATGTATTGTACATCATACTGATGTTAAATGTGTTAAATTGATTTGTATACACATAGTACCTATAATTCCAAAGTATAATCTAGAAAAAGGATTGCAAATTTGACTTTGAGAAGCTAATCTCAATATTAATATAAGTTCGTGTGGAATTTTATTTAATTTTAATTTTCTTATACATATAATACAACAATATCATAAACTTATGGATACTAGTATAATAACGGTTTTATTAAACCATTAATAAACATTTTAAATTTTACCATTTTAAACAGCCATTATCCATATAGGTATATAGTAAATTGTAAACATTGGATTACACATGGCCCAAGTTAAATTCTATTGAAAATACAAATATAAATTTATGTACAAGTATAATTTATAATTTACATGTTAAATGGAAAATGTGAAATCGTTACTTGTTTTAATTTTTATTTTTTTGAGTATTAGAATTAATTTTAAATAAGTCATATAATTAAATACACTACACTTAATATCTTGAACTTCACATAGAAAGTTTTGTTGAAAACTTGATAGACAGTATATAATATATTATGGCCTTGAAAAATAAGTTTAACACAACGGCATACCAATTGCCAAGACTGTGGCCAATTTAAAATATTGATTTTTTCAAAGTACAAAGAAATGAAAGATGTTCAGTTTTCTGTATTTTCCCAACTATCCATTAATAACAATAATATTTGTATAAATACATAGCATTAACAGCCAACGCTGTTGTACATGATATAATATAAATATGGATTTTATGAATTAGTCTAAATATCCGTGTAACATGTGGAAATGAAATGAATTGTTTAAAATTCAATCTAATAACACAAGAGGTATGTGCTTCCAGACGGTATGTATTCACATAACATATTTTATTTTATCAAACGTCACATTAGTTACAGATGGAAGAATGCGTATTACCGCGGCAACGACATTATACTTTACTACTTCATAATAAATGTTGAAACACCATGCTTAACTGATAATTATTTAGAATATTTTTAATAACAAAGTTGTGTATAATAAAAAGAAATACCCAAAACATTTTTAAAATAAAATAATTCATAAAATACTTTGTAAATAGTAAACCGTGTATATTTTATAAAAGCAAAACAAAGCATACTTACCACCTGAAAAAAAAAATTCCAAATAAGTTATGTACTAATAAAATAATTTATAAAATGTTAAACTTAATTTACAACATATTACGGGTAATTGAAATGGTTTTATTTTTGTATACACCGTTTGTGCGTATTTACACTTTATTAAACTAATAAAAGTATATAATTTATTAGTTTAATAGTTTAGTTTATAGTTTATAGATTAACTTCCATAAAAATAAAAAATACGAAAGAAAGAGACTAACAAAAATATTCCAAATCGTTAGCCGTTCAGAAACTAGTGACGTTTAGCACAGCTTCATTTGTTAAAAAAAAGAAAAAATATATATTAACCTGATTCAATTCTAAGGCGTCTCTAATACATGAAACATATAATATAGAACAAGTTTTTTCTGTGCGTAATGGATTCAAATAATATTCTCATCCAATGTTAACAATAACAAATATTGGTAAACCTATGCAATTGGCTGTAGTTAGTAACTTTTGCAACAGCATAATACAATTCACTGAAAATTAAAATAATAATACAATGTTATTATTTATTTATAAAGTGTAGTACGCCATTTTTCCTCTCATTAATTGTTGATAGAAATTTAATTTCAGAAAAGTTATTTTCAAGACTCCATATATTGTATGTACTATAACCATTTTATGATTTTATTTTGAACTTATCCTAGTTTCTACTTCAACACTAATAACACGAAATCCAATAACTAAACAAAGTTATACGGGTTGTAAGAAGTATTAAAATAATACGAAATGTACACGCTCTACGGGTAAAATTGTTTGATCATAGTAGGTAGGAATAATCTAGAAAAAATTTACTCTGAAAGTATTACAACAACATAATAATACATGAATAACAGTCGCATGAACGTTCGATGAATTCTATTATCTAATATAATATAATATTCAATATAGTAATATATATATTGAGACTTGAAACATATTATGTCGATGTTTTGGAAGCCAAAAAATATTTAACAATTGAATGATTGTAAAATAATGAAACAAAAATGCTGTGCGGTGAAAATGAAGGAATTGAAATTTTGAACTATAGAGTACAGACAGTAAGCAGATTAAAAAACAGTTCGTATTTTACATCACATTGAAAAAAACAAATCAAGGCTATCTCGGTGAACTATATTATTATGTATTATTTTAGATTCTGAACGGAGTGATGGCATCTATTGATTTTACAATGATGTGTGATTTTTTTTTTTTTGTGTCTGACGACACTTTTTTTGGTAGTAAAAATGCTTCGATTTTCTTAAACAGCAACTTTTCCGAAAGGAAAGTGAATGTAGATGGTACTAGGGCGCGTCAAAAATCCAACTTTGTTAATACTTTTTGCAAAAATCGAAAAAAACGATAAAAAAATTACGAAAAAAGGGGAAATTTTACGCAAAATCACGTTTTTACAAACTATATTTTTTTAAAATGCTCTAACTCAAAAACAAAAAACCGCAACAACTTGAAATTTTCACCAAATTTTTATATTTGTATTTTCTATACATGGATAAGTTTTCAAAGTATTTTGACATATTTTGACTTATACATAGACAATTCAAATTTTTGATTTTTGTAAATTTTTTTTTTTAAACACCTATAAAATTTAATTAGCTGGCCGAAAACTTTCGAAAATTTAATACAAGGTTTATAATATCTTATCTTAACTTATCTTCACTAGAAAATATCGGAGAACGTCGCAGAAACTTAAGATTTTTACCAGTTATTAAGATAGACATTTCCTTTATGTTATATTTTTTTTCAAAATATTATACTGATTTTTAAGCTACTTATAGGCATTTAAAAAAATCGAATTTTTTACATTTTTTTTTTATAATCGGTGATAAAAAAAAATACTTGAAAATTTAATAGAATTTTCACACAAGTAGTTAGTTTGCATTTAAATTTAACAAATCTATTGTAATAATGACCTATCCTATTAACGATATATAATGTATTGAACGTTCAAATTTAAAACATGAAATCATTTAATTTTATTCAAAAAAATTAAACTTACCAAAAACCCTAGAGTAGAATATTCTTCTATTTCCACGGTATTTTTTTTTTTTCCACTGGAAAATTAACTTTTCAAATTATTAGTTTCCATTTCCAGTTGTCGGTCTACAATAATAAATGTAAAACTTCGATATAAAATCTCATAGAAAATGAAAGAAACATTGTAAATCCAACTATTCTCGCTTCCACGAAGACTTTTGAAATTGATTCGTTTTATATGCAGCACGTGATAATGCAGAATCATTTAAATAATGTTAATTTACTAATTTAAACAGCAAATAAAGTAAGTATAGGAAC
The DNA here is from genome assembly GCA_025469195.1 of Chaitophorus viminalis. NCBI lineage: Eukaryota > Metazoa > Arthropoda > Insecta > Hemiptera > Aphididae > Chaitophorus > Chaitophorus viminalis. The sequence continues at coordinate 4,870 of JAIPRK010001060.1, forward strand.
TTAATTATAGTATAATTAATTACAGATCATGTTTATGACGTACTGTTTTTTTTCTATGTAAAACCGAGGGATTGGCTTGAAGACAACGAGGAGAGAAAAATAAATCTCTATTCAAGTTTGCCAATATAATATATGGCCATATGCATTCAAGTATGTTACATGAAAATAACAGTCATTTCGATTGTGTTGGATTAATTTTAGCTTTGTGAATTTTATTCAAAACTTTTCATTTATTTCTGACTTTTATATTATATTTGAAATAATTATTATTTCCCGAATTACTTAAGTGGAAAATACTGAAAATCAATAAATTGGTAGTGAAACAAAGACGCAATGGTGGATGAAAAGGTTTTTAGGGGTTACAACAGCGTGACACTTTCAATTATTGTTTTGATAATATCGTCTTAATAAAATTACATCTGTCATGTCCGTTTAATTATTTAAGATTTTGTAAATAATGATAGAGCACGTCATTCAATTATACAATATGCATCATATGTATATTTTTAAGTATATAGATGAATACTTAAATATTTTTAAAATTATTCTAATAGTATTTCGAACTAATTATGTTACCAATAAATTATCTAATTAACAGATATACTTTGCCTCTATAAAATTAATGAACAGCTAGATGATTACAATAAATATTTTTTTGTGTGATTTCTACTTATGTTGTTATATTTTGACTACTCATATGAAATTCAAATTTGGCAATTTTTCGGTAGAAAGATTAGATTAAACTTCTAAATTGTAATTTTTAATCCTTAAGTATAGAAACCTAAAAACGTAATAACAAAATATAGTACCTAGTGTTACAATAAAATTACTCCAATAATATGATTATAACATAGTAAAAAATATGAAAATATTTTCTACAAGAGGTCGAAAATAACGTAAAAAATTCTCCTAGAAAAAAATGTTCAATTAATATTTTTAAACTAAATTTATTTCAGGTTACTCCTAATTTGAAGTATTAAAAAAAAAGCACATAAAACGATTTATATAAATATATATTGTATATTGTAAATATGAGATGAGTATAAAACATTGTAAAAGAATATTTTTGTATTGATAGTGTGACGGAAGTTTACTAATGAATAATGAATACTTTTTTTGTAATCATTTTAATCTCATAGAAAACAAAGATACCCGTTTCATCTTTGACTCAACCCTGTAACTGTATTTTTGTTAGTTTGTTTTTATTAAATATATTTTTGAAGGGTTCTCAGTAATATACAGGGTGATCTGTTTATCATGCTCACCCCCATTTTTGGTCGTAAAAATGTTATAATTTGGATTTTTTTTTATAAATTTTTAAGTTACCATAACAACTATGTTTTCCACTATTTTTTTTTTTTATGAAATCCTTGGTATGTCCTGTGGTGATACAAACTTTGTTTTTTTCAAATGGGAATCCCATATTTTCCATGCGAAATAATATTCAATTAATTTTTCTAGAATTTTTGGTGTAACGTTATCAAATTTCGGCCCAGTATTATCGGATTTATTCAAATTTAAAATAATGTGTATGAAGGTGTTAAATCAATTAGCTATCTGATTAAGCTTTAACATGTAGCTTCAACATTACGTAGATATTAACGCAATACTTGATAAGTATGTACTAATGCACCACAATACCATGTTCATGTATATAAAGGTAATAATCAATATTGATAAATACCGTTCAAAGGTCGGTTTCTCAAATTAGTAACAAATAGCGCTGACAAATTACATTACAATGTTATGTATTATAGGAATATTTCCGTAACACTTAAATTAAAATAACTCAAAAACTACTCGTACGAATTTTGATTTTGGTACATCAAAATTCACAGAAAAATTATCCCAATGGTATACCGCAGTAAAAAAAGGGTATCCCCATTTGAAAAACAAAAGTTTATATCGCCACAGACCATATTAAGGGGGTATAGAAAAAAAAATAGCGGACAACATAGTTTTTGTGGTAATTTGAAGAATAAAAAAAAAAAAAATTCAAATTTTGTCATTTTTACGACCAAAAATGGGAGTGGGCATGATAAACAGATCACTCTGTATAATTATAATATTAAACATTAGTATGATTTTGTATGGGATCATTTTTTTTTTTTTATAAAAAAAACATTTTTTTTGTTGTACCAGAATTTCTAAACGCGTCTTACACATTTATGAGGTTTTAAATTTCACGTAGTACTATAGAAATAAGAACCACAGTAAAAAAATGAAAACAACCTATTTTGTTCATTTACTAAATTATGTGAGTCAGATTAAATGAACCAAGTCGAGAATAAATACTATACAATTTTAAATAAATGCTAGTAATTATTGGTTCAATTTCTGTCAGACATGTGAACATGTGAAAAACTATTATACAAAATAACCTCGCATAGGTACTTACGTTAGTATATGAAGTAATAATAAATCATAGTAATAATATAACGTAGTGTTTTATGGATTTTACACTAAAAATCTAATTTTCTAAAAACATAAGAATTACGGGGACGTCATATTTAAATAATTACTATAACTGAGAATTCATACATTGGATGGGTATTCGTATAAAATATATTTCTATCTCCGTTCTTATAGTAAACAATCACCCGACAGTATTAATGTCATGCAGGTAGGCAAGAAGGTGTGCCATTCAAATGATAGGAGGATAAGCCCACTTAATTCAGTTGTTCGGGGTAACGTAACATTTGCTTTAATCGCCTGCAACGATAACAACGGCAGTAACTATCATGCCTAGTGTGTAGAATTATCAAAACTTTAATTTATTGCTATATAGGTAACTAGTTAAATTCATCGGCGGCCATATGGGTAAAAACTACAGAAAGGAAGAGGATAATAAGCGTGCCTCGATTGATCTCCACCTTGAAATATATTAAAATTATCGCACCACCGTGTATATCATTATTATATAGATTATAACACATGCTCTGTACATAATTGCGTACAATACGCGATTAGAATGCAGTATACGTGAGACGTGACGCGTACGTTGATACTTAGGGGACTCGTGTCATTAGTATTGTCTAGGGTTGTAAATTTGAAATATTTCAAAATTGAAAATTTCACTCTTCTTGAAATATTTCAATAAAATTATGAAAAATATATTTTTTCTTTTAAACAGAGAAATGTTTAAAAAATAACTCAATAGATAAGATTATAAGAATATAAGATACCTATACATATTTATATGACATAATAATATAATATATATTACAAATATATACAATATACATATTTGATATAATCAATCATGCAATTTTCCCTGTTGGCATATGGCTGACTTCAATATATTGTCTTATAGTCGGTCATCTAGTTTTTTTATATGTCTATGTTTGTGTATTATTATGTATGTAGTATGTAACTGTGTTATATATTTTCTTTATTTCATACAATAAACCAACTTTTAAAAATGTTCACTTGGAAATAAAAAAAAATATTTTTCATAGAAATGAAATATTTTATGAAATATTTCAAGAAAATAAATTTTATGAAATTTTACAACCCTAGTATTGTCTCCTTTGCGACAATTTCCCCTTTGATTATATTATGTTGTATTATTGTTAGATATATTCATATCAGGCTTGTGTATTGTTAGACCTGGGATCAATTAAGACGCTTCGGTTTTCTCGTCGTCTTCTCTTTGTACAAAATATATTATTATATACTATTGCTTTCCTCATTCCACCTTGCCAGTGCATACTACGTATAGTCATTCGTCACGATGTCAATTACTGTAGGTAATTTCGTTTCAATAACAATATAACCTTTGTGGGTATATAATGTTATATAATATACATGTGCACCGTAAGAAATGAATGTATGTATGTAAGTAAATGCACGTGCCTGTATGCCCAACGATAATATCCCCCTTTGTTTACGATGTGATCGGTCCAAATTTGCATTCTGTGGTCGAAGCGCGAGTGGATATCCCGTGAGGACGTCTACGATACATAATAATAATACACACGCTAGCGTAATTTTGAACATTACCGATTCGACATGTGCGTTATATGTGTGTAATGCATGCGTTTTATGAGACAATATTATTCCAGAACATACTTTTGTGTATGGTTTACGTAAAACAGTGTATGCATATTTAGTATAACATGGTTTATTCCTAGCACGCCGTATGATGATATTTACTAAGGATTTCAGGGATCTCAGGATCCAGATACGTCGGATTTTAATAACTTCTTCTCCAAGAGCGGATGATTCGTAATCGATCAGATATTTCACCCCAAGAATAATAATTTGTTTTGATAGTCATTAATATATGGATCGTTTCTTTTTGATGCCGCAGAGTGAGCGAGGAATCTATTTATAGGCCACATGGGAATGCAAGCTCTGAAATCCGAAGTGTTTTATCAATAATTAAGTAAACGTAGAGGTAAAAGATAATACCAGTATGCCGATTTGAGGTCGATATACCGCTACACCGTATATTTTTTTTAAATAAATAACAGTATACAGAAAATACCAGAATACCGAAAATACCGAAAAACCGGAAAATCGAATATATTGAAATTGCCGAAATTTAGGATCAGACTCTTTAAAATGGTGGAAAGTATATCAAAATGAATTTCCGACTTTAGCCGTACTTGGTAAGAAATATTTATGCGTTCAGGGTACTAGTGTTCCAAGCGAACGTGTGTTCAGTTGTGCAGGCAATATTGTTACTGATGAATGATAATAGATCATCTCTATCAACAGAGTACTCTGAAGAATTCATATTTTTATCCATGAACTCTAAATTTGTTTCAAAATAATAAAATATTAATTTGAGTTCTTATTTTTTTTTTTTTTAAACTTGATAATAAGTAAATTAAATCATATTATTATAGTAATGTTATTATATAATATGCGGTATATTTAATATTAAATTAAATAATAACTATAATTAATTATATCGATTTCTTCATGTCATAACTAGGGAATGGATTTATGTGTAATAAAAATTAAAATACATAATGTACTTATTATTGTATTATACAATGCTTTTATGGAAATATTATTATAAAGATATCAAAATTATGAGTTGTATTGAATAATTACAATTTCTTTTAAATTATTGAAAGTTAAATTTCGCATTTTAGGTCTCAAAATACTAAGATAATACCCAAATACCAAAAATACCGAAATATCGAATATATTAAAAATACTGAAAATACCGGGATATTGAAAATATCGAAATACTCAAAATACCGGGGTATCGAAAATATTGAAAATACCGAAATATCGATAAAAAAAATTACCATCACCTCTAAGTTAAAGTTTGAAAGCATTATTATAGGTTCTAATGAATTGCCAATAAGTGGAACTAAAAACCATTCCCCAGTTTATCGGTATGAATAGTAGGCGCATATAAAATGTTAATATTTACTGCTGTAGCGTTACGTTATAGTAGAATAATACATTATATCGTCATGCTTTTCGATGATTAAGGCGAGTACCAATGCGCACGAATTGTAGTGACATATTTATTGCCATAGGTACCTGCATCACATGACAATAATATAATGTATGCAAATAAAATTTGTATTATGACCATACGTAAATTATTATGATATTTTTTAATGCTTTGGGGACCCGATCGCGACGTGTTAAGTTTTGTTTGGGACTACTCGTTTCTTGGAATCGGGTTGTTACATGTGTTCGTTTTTACGCGTCGGGGTATCGAACGAAAACGGAAAAAAGCAATCATCATCGCCGCGTGACAGTTTAAATGCAGAAAAACAATATTATATGTGCGATTGCAGTTATATTATTATTTTTCTATAACTAACGTGTATTCCTGTTATTCAATACAATAAGACGTTACCCATATATATAAAACGTATTATAAAAAGGATCATTTTTTTTTGCTCCTCGTAGAGACACACGTAGGTAGGAATTTATTATTACTATATATATACAATATATTATATGTATACATTCGCATACACCACTCGCACGCACACATACACACATACAGCATATACATATTATGTATATACATGTATTATACAGTATACACCGTATTACTTATGGCACCGAAGTGAAAATGCGCAATAACGCGATGCGCGTACGTTCAAGTACGATTCACTTATGCATGATACGATATATATATATATATATATATATATATATGTGTGTGTGTGTGTGTGTGTGTGTGTGTGTGTGTGTGTGTGTGTATATTATATAACATTGTGGTAGGTATAAATATTGCAGCGTATCTGTGCGTATATTGTGCAGAAAAATTTTGTACAAAATGATAGCTGGTAGGTATTTCATAGAATTTCACTTGGAAACGTGTCTGTCTGCAGTTCGTGGAGAAAGTTTAACTATTGAAGAACATATTATATTATTTAACATGCAAAACGCAATGGTCCTTTGTTCATTACGCTTAGGGTGTGGGGAAAACTTAGTGAAACTATAATTACTGTCGAGGGAGCCTATTTACATTCGAATCGCTTTTTTATCACGTCAGCATTGTTGTACGTGTTATAGAGTAAAAAAGTATCTAAATAGTATTAAAAAAAAGTAATTTTTAACGCAATGCTGTGCTATTAAATATTTATATCACAAAATCAATATTTAATTTAACAATAAAATTTTCACTGTCGGATTTCGTTTTCAATACTTCATTTGAAAAAGTGTAAAGTTTGTTCCTTTAAATCAATATGAACTTAGGTGTCTTTGAAGAGTAGATATTGTAATAATAATCTAAACAATCAGAGTCTACCTACCTGGGCATAATTTCTCTTATTTTTTATTCGGCGTGATGCTCGGCATATTTCACGTCACTACGGTTTAGAAACAACGCAGCACTTCATTCGCATCATGTACAGGCGACAAGATCCGATATGTTTCTTTAAAATACAACGATTATCGTGTCTCCGAAGCTTTGGACCTACCGTGACCCATATGACTGTTAAGTTTTCCAGATTACAGCCCACTTAGCCGTTTACAAGATACAATTTTAACAGCACATACTGATACCATCTTCAAAGCTCTTCTGGTTGTATTCTCCATACCAATAAACGAATGTTTTACTTCAAGCATAATATATTTTATACTCATGTCAAGCTTGGTTCCAAGAAGGATAACATGTGAGTTCTATTTTAGCACCATAATTACTATATACACCCATACACAAACTAGAGTGAATCCATTAAAAATCTAAGTGCCTCAGTCAGTCCAATAGTTTGTGTTATGTTCTACAATTTGTCTTGTGTTAGTATAAAATAGATCGTTTTTTTCAACACACAGAGCATTGTACTTAAGGTAATGTTGGTTTTGGTTTAGGTTCACTTTATTTTGAGAATAAATTAAATGTAAATCAATGACTAATAAAAATAAAACTATATACTTAAAAACAGCTATAATATATTCAATTCAATCCATTCTAGAATGTTAATAGTTGTATAGAATAAATGTAAAATTTAATTTCAAATAATAGCTTATTTGTAATTTATTAATAGAAAAAATTTAATTAAAATTTTAATCTAGGAACTGAGATCAATGTGGCAAAATATTCTTTACTACTTAGTACCTACATGGAAATCACAGATCGTGAACTCATTATCAACTTCGACTGTTGTAACAAACCAAAAAATGACATATGGTTTGATAAAAAAAAAAAAACAATATAATCGAATCCGTTCATAAAAAAAAAAAAAATATGTAAGGAAATATAAGTCGTGGCTCGTAAAAAAAACAACTTATCAGGTTATTTTTCCATTTCATTGACTTTATTTTTGTATAGCGTACCTACTCTAAAAACTAATTTATTTTACACGCACTTCAGTTAGAACTATTATAGCATACCTAAACAAAGAAATTCAGAGCAAACATTTCAAGTACATTGGTTTAATTTTGACATAAAAAATATTATTTACTTCACATCTTTATTTGACTTTTACAATGATCGAAGTAGTCATTTTGAAAGTTACTTGACTGGTATATAGAGAATACAATATGATGCGACCAATAAAAATATATATTAACAGAACGAATTGCGATCGTACAACACTGATCGGCTAGAAATGAGCCCATCGTGATTTTGCATTTAAATGTCTTCGGCAATCGTCGGATTTGATAAGTAATATTAATACTTTGATTGCGCCACCATTGTAATTGAATTGTTGCATTCACATAATTGAATGTGAATCGAATTTTTAATTGTTTCCTTAACGAAAATATTATAGTCTATGTGTATCAGATTGCTCCGTTGAATGTATTATTAAATAACTCGCATGTGGATAAATGTGTTTAAATATCCAAATACGCATATCCTATAACAATATTATAACATTATATGTAGTTCAACTTTCTGTAAGGAAGTTAAATGCGACATAACAATGGGATGAATTATTTTAATATATTTTATAAATCACAAATAGTGTAGATACGAGGTAATTCCTATTATGCTATAACCAAAATGGGAAACACTATAATGACAGTCGAAACGCGCTTTATATTTTCTTTGAATATTGTGCTGAGAAGAGATTTACGGTGTATGTGATGTTGTTATTTTATTCTTGATATATTATACATTCTGACGTTTTGTAGAAGATAAATTTTTATCCTACGCGTAAATATTGCTTTGTTCTTAGATAAAAAAAAATAAAAAATAAAAATTGGAAAAACAAATTTCATGGTATACTATGTATAAATTGACGTACGCTTATAATACACGTTTTACATCAATAAAACACAACGTCGTGCGTTATGTACTTATATTTTGATTGTGTGCGTGCGTTTATCGAATCAAGTCAATTTCGATTATACGTAATATTGTTATTTTCTCGCGACTCCGGTTTGCCGTAATCGTCGGAAGAGTACGTTTAAACGAATAAGCAAGAAAAAAAAAGATGCTCTCAATATGATAAATAATTACAGTGTGAAGTTTGACTTTTATCGTCTCACACATGGTACCTACGAAGACTGCAGTATAATAGCGGTTATCATTGGCTCCTAGTAAACTTGAAACTTGCGAAGGCAGAAAAGTTCGTAGTAGAGAACTATATTTAGACGCTTGAAGCAATAAGATTTCAAGAAAAAATATTTAAATCAAAAAAATCTAAAATTATAATTATATGTTTTATATTTGTAAATAATTGAATTATAAAATGAAGTAATACAATATCTAATGTATTGTATACTTGGCTATATATATTATCACTAAAACAAAATTAATTAACAAATTAAAAATGTTTTCATTTCAAGTTTTTTCCATAGCCGGGAGCCATTATAAAAATGTTACACCATTTTTATATTATAACATAGTTATTATTTTCCTCGAAATCGTCCCCTTCAATATCGTATTCATTGAGGTGAAAATAAGACTTTTGTCGGGCATCACTTTTTTGAAAGTGGTTAATTATTGAACGTGGTTATTCAAATAGTTCTTAGTAATTCTTCTATATACTTTTCGAAATTATATAAGAAAATAGAATTCCAAAATATATACATATACATATTTTCAAATTATGTTGATTTTAAATTTAAAAATGTTTTATTATACTATAGTGGATAAGTATAATTTAGATTTTTAATTACAGCGGGTAAATGTAAATGAATTCCTTATGGGCCGACAAATGCACATATTTTCCATTCAATAATTATCTCAGATTTTTCCATTAACTACGAATATGCGGTGTATTACATCGTCTCATAATTTAATAAAAAGTGGTTTTTATTGCAATTCAAAAATTGTTATTACCAGTCAGAGTTGGGCGTTATTCGAATGAAATTTTATCTAGATGATTATTTAGATAACATTTTATTCGAAAATTTAGTCGAATGATTTTTTTTAAATTATTCGAATAAAAATTTAGTCGAATGATTTGAAATCATTTTCATTCGAATAAAAATTTAGTCGAATGATTTGAAAACATGTTCGATCAAATTCGAACAAATCATTCGAATAAAAATTTAGTCGAATAATTTTATTTTATATTTATTCGAATAAATTTTTAATCGACTAATTTTAAATTATGATTAATCGAATAAAAAATTATTCGACTAAATTTCAAACATAGATTTTCAAATAATTTTTTTTTATTTTATTTTAGTAAACATATGTTTGAAAATTAAAAACAGGCACATATAAATAATAGTTGGCATTGTATTTTAAGTTACACGATTATGAATCTTATTTTATTCAGAAAAATGTTAAAATATTTTAAATAAAACAAATCTTTATCAATAGAAGAAATTTAAAAAATGAATATGTATATTTTTAAATTATATTTTAATAATAATTTAATAATATTATAATATAAATAATATTTAATTATAATATTTCGTAACAATTACAACAAGCATGAATAGTAGTAAATAATAATAACAAAAATTTAAATAAATAATTATAATAAATTTTGCATTTCAAAATAAGTTATTCTACGAGTACCTAACACTTCAAAAACTGAGTTGAAACTATAGTACTGTGACTGGGCTATTATTACTTATTACTATTACCTAAGTAGTAAGTACAATAATAATGTCTTCAATATTGATACATTGTAGTACTACTAAGGTACACGTACATACTACATATATGTACACTTACAACATGAATTATGTAGTATATTATATAGTACTTATTTTGTATTAGTTTTGTTTTGAAATCATTTGAATAATTATAAAAAAAAATGATTTGATTATCAGTTTATGTTTAATAAAATAAAATAACCAATAATTATTCGTAAACCTATGTTTGAAATTTAGTCGAATAATTTTTTATTTGATTAATCATAATTTAAAATTAGTCGAATAAAAATGTATTCGAATAATTATAAAAAAAATCATTTGACTAAATTTTTATTCGACTAAATATTTATTCGAATAATTATCTAGATAAAATTTTGCCCAACTCTGTTTCCAGTATAGAAATAATGCGAAAAAAATCGACCAAAATAATAATAATAAAGAATAAGCACAAACACGTGTATATAACCTACTATATATGGCATACCTATGACTTTATAATCGAGGAGACTTAATGTTCTATTATTATCAATGATAAATTGAAATACATTTTGGAGTATTATTGATAACTTTTTAGTAAAAGTTAGGTTAGGTTAGGTTAACTATTTGACTATATACTATTCAAAGTGTTTTGCTAACAATACGTACAATGTTTCTTGATTTTCAAAAATGTAAAAGAACGTAAGTTTTTTTTTAATGTATAATTTTTTTTACAATAACATTAATATTGTTTCTTTTGACGTATACCCACCTACCTTAAGAATATTATAAATAATTGATGATAATTTTTTAAACTCTATTTCACTACTCATATCTGTATGTAAATGTATACTAAATGGTCGTTGTAAATATATTAATTAGTTTAGGCCTATCCTATTAAAGTGAATAAATAAAAATAAAATTAACAATCATTATTACTGTTAATTTATTTTTAATTTAATAACGTTCGTGTTATTATGAGGAATAATTTTAAAATTTTAAAATTTTTTTAAATACCAAGTAGTAGTTAGTATAATATTTTTTTGTGAACTTATCAAAACGTGTTTACACTGCACTGTAATGGGGCTCTTCATAAAAAATGAAGGATTTTTTTTTGATGTAAGTTTCGCAGTGAACTTGTGTAGCGAAGGCTCATACCCGTAGTCACCTCAATTTTCGTTACAATATTATATTATTATACTTCTATTATATTGTATACCACATGACATACGTGGGTATTTCACTCACCAAAGCAATCAACATAAATTATTTATCCACTTATTGTGTTATGGCATTGTCATAGATTGTATACATTATGAATTATAATTATACCATCAATATGCGCACATAGGACTACACTACAAGTGTACCCATAACCGATAAAATAATATGTAAAATCAATGATACTGAAAACTACACGTTTATGCATCCCAGCGTTTGTTTAATATAGTAAGTAAACATGTACTATATACTTTATATGTTTTAACCTCGGTATATTACCGTATCATGGTATCTAAGATCTTACTGAACAAATGTGTAAGGAAAAAATGTAGTATTTAAATATGTAGGTACTGATCATTTCGGTGACATTCATAGGAAAATATAATATTATATTAATATTTATTTTTTTATATTACACACAAAAAAATAAAAATAATTAATTTAAATAAATTATATCCGTATTCGAGTTATATAGTAATTGAAAGGGTGGTAATAACAGTATTTATAATAGTATTGTTATACTTCTTGATATTTTCATAATAATCAATTTCATGAAAACTACTAAATAACTATATTATTTTTCTACATATTCATATAATACACTTTACAGTATATTTTATTATATTATATTTTATTTAGGAATTAAAACAGCAAAAAATTTATTGTACTATTTTTATTTTCACGTATTGCCTTTTAAAATTATACAAAAAATTATTCATACCAAAGTTACAAAATTTCAGAACAGTTTGGACTTCTTAAATAAAATTGTTTCGGTAAATTTCCTTTTAGATAGAGCATCCACAATACTGACTACCTTTTCCTTGAACATATGTTCCTTTTATTTCATACTTGGAACCTTGATCGCCACAAACTCTTGTTCTGCTAATTGGAGATCAATCACTGGTTACGGTCTGAAACAAAACGAATAGTATTATACATATCAAGCACGCAGAGATATAAAGAATAAATATAAAATCACAATAATTTATGGAAATAATGAAGTATGGTAATCCATCGGATTTAAATTTGTGTTAGCAAAATCGCTTTTGTTTATATTAAGTAAATTGAAGGTGCACAAGGACAAATATAATTATCCAACGTATACAACTCTACATATAAACGCTTCTTGTATTGAGACTCAGAAACTAAAACATTAATAATACTTTGGAAAAAATAATTTCAAACTCCGATTGCATTACAAGCTAATGAAATTCCAGTGAAATTGTGTTCAACGAGTATACAAAAAGTTTTCAACGTTTGTTTAAAAATGGATTCAGAATAGTGTTCATAAAATACGCTATAAATATTAATGGTTACTTATTTATTTATTGTAAAACAAACTGTAGACGTAAGTTACCAAATCAAACCCTTTAACCGCACACACGATACGCGCGATACTGACAGGACGTAGGTATATTCAACAACAAAATAGTAACCCATTTGTTATCTTCTATATAAATTGAAGTTTATATTATGTATCTTTCCAAAGTTCAATATAATCTACCCTTAGATCATAAACAATAGATAGAGCTATAAGTATAAAATTCGAATCCAACATCTATTGGTTTTTGCTATATCAATAAGATGACAAGTTATTCCTACTCATGCGCTAGTATAATATTGCCAGTGGCGAATTCCCAATATCACTACCTGTTATATTGTTCTGTTGACTTCTTACTCCTAATGCATACCGAATTGTCGTAACCTCTATCCCTAGTATAATATAATTAAAAAATAAAAACGAATTCACGAGTACAACTTCCTCAAGAATAAAAATAATAATTGATCAAATAAATACATTTGAAAATCCCGGACAACTGAATAATTTATAGCAAACAGTAAAATGAATTAATATTTATTTCTTCAAATAAACTGAAATGGTGTCGTTATCGTGGTAACCGTGGAAACTTGTGTATGGTATACGGATGGACTATTTTTCATAACCAATTTTTACCCGTGTTTAGACAGAAAAACATTTTTAAAAATATTATACTCTGCATTCAAATGTCACGAATTTCTCGTGAATTCGGTGATCCTATAATTTAGGTAAATTTGATCTAATACTCTATACCGTTGTACATAATTTAAAGAATATATAAATTATACACAAACAGTTGATAAAATTACGTACACGTATCATATAAATACGGAGTAAACAATATTTATAGTAAATCCTTAAAAGACACATTAGCGAGCACGCGTGTTTCGCTACGGTTGTTAGACATTTCGGTGCTATATAGGTATATATAAAACTGCTAAGGATTAAAATGAATTGCGATTTTGATTTGCCATTTGGCCAGGGAAACGATGAAAAAATAGCTCCGTATCCAAGCGATGACGTACGTGCTGCTGTAGCCCGTGCAAAAAAATTGATAAGACCCAGTGCCGGATTTACGGAGGGGGGGGGTCCATGGGGTCTGGACGCGGAATTTGAAAACATGCTACGTTCAGTCATTTTTTCTTTTCTCCTTATCATTGATCATATGTCATCAGTGTTATCAATCATTTTTATCATATTTCTTGAAAGACTGATATTATATTTAAAGTAAATATGTATGTATATGATCTAAGGAAAAAGACACAGATTTTAGAACAGATTTTTTTTTACATTTGATTATTATATATTTTTCATTTATATTTATTTTTTAGATTCTAGACGATTGATTTACATTGAAGGTGATAATGATTAATATATGCTATTATTATGTTTTTATTTATTATACTCGTCTTATTATTAATGCTGGTGTTGTTATTATTTTGGTTTAAGGTTTTTTTGTCAAACACTGGTAATTCTGGAGTTGAAGGACTGAACATTGTGTGTAATTAATAAAATAAATGGAAAATAAATAAAAATATTACTTTAAATATTGTAAACTGTAACATATTAATATGATATTGTAGCTATGAATAAATTATTTATTTTAATAAAGATATTTATTGTGATATTGATGGTTTTGGAAACTTATTGAATTTTTAAACTTAATCAATAAATAAATAAAATAAATACAAAATTGACCTAACAATTTTTGTTGTTTTATGGTTATTGGGTGGATATAAACCATTATTTTACCTCAAAAATCTGTTCTTGAAACTTGGTACATCACTAAGTATAAACCATATTTCTAGCGACGTATATGGCTATGAATGTGCACCAAAGTGTCATCATTAAAATACATATGGCCAATGCATTAAATTTCTTTATAGACGTTTGATTGCGATAAATGTGAGTAAAAGTTCAAACATAATGTTACCCTGTAAAAAAAATTATTTCAAAAACATGGTGTAATTATAAAAAAACAAAACGCTGAAGATAAGACAATAAAATGTCAAAAATGTGAATAGACATTTACTCTTAATTCAAATATGTTTCGGCATATGAAAACACATACAATAAAAGATGATGAATACAATTGTTTACAAGTAATTTTTAAAACAAATATTTATTTTATATTTACATTAAATATTAAAACTAAATTAGACTTTTTAAGATACTATATTCTATGAAAATTCGTATTGTTCAAAATTTTTTTTCAATGATTAAATAGATAAATAATTTTGCCTTTTTAAAAAAGTAAACAAACATAATTAAGTAAAGGTTCAGAGGTCTACTTATATGAAATTATTAATACAACTGATCTATAATTGGTTTAGAGTCAAATTCCTACCAGTTATGAGTATTCTATGGTGGAATATACAGGTTCAGATGATAATAAATTTATAGCAACATTTATTATACATAAATTTGAAGTTGATGACATTGATCCTTGGATTATGGCCATAAGAAATGAAAATAAAGTTACATATTTGACATCTAGTGTGCGAAAAACAAATAAATCAGATATTATTTTTAATGTACAGTATTAATATTAATGTGTGTGTATAAGTACATTTTGTTATTTTTTGTTGAATTTTAAATAGAAACGATACAGATGTCATCACAACACAAGACCAAAGGCTAATTCAAATCCAAATGAAAAGCATTTCGACTGTAAAGTGATTTTGGGTATACAAATATTAAAAGACGAAGTTAATGATTTGTCGTCTGAGCATATTACCTTGTAAGTTCAATTAATAAACTAATGTATTTGAATTAATTTTTATTTATAATCTAGGAATGATGATAATTATTCATCCAATAGTTTCAAAATATATGCCAGGGTTCTGTTAAAACACACCCATAACCACCATATTTTAAGGGCTGACGTCATGAAATACAGAATACCATCTGAGGAAATAAAAGCCAAGTTTTTCAAATTATTTGAGGAAGGTAAAACGCCATTAAAAGCACTATTTATATTTAAAATTCAGTTGAGAACTGAAAAAGGTAATAATTGCTATATATGTGCCGGTGACCGTGGAGAACTGCCTGATCCACAATGGGTTTATTATCTATATTACAAAACCTTTAAAAAACATTTTGGCTTTTCACATGATGAGAAAATGATTTCATCTTTAAAGGATGCAATACAAGAATATAATACTGAATGTATGTCTGACACAGCTGCTATGAAAGAGCTTGAGGATGGAAACTTTGCCATAGCAATAGTCACTCCTTTAATGAGCAGAATAAGTTGTGAATTAAATGAATGTGGAGAAATTCTTTTTATAGATGCTTCAGCAAATATGGACAGGTATGGTTGTAAAGTTTTCATGATTTATACAAATAGCTGTGCTGGAGGTATATCTGTAGGAACACTAATATTAACAAGCGAATCTACATTAGTTATTTCCAAAGGATTAAAGATTTGGAAACAATTATTTATATCTAAATCACTGGCAGGTAGAGGTACAAAAGGGCCAATGATTTTTATGTCTGACGACTCAGCGGCTGAAAAAAGTGCATTGCATTCAGTTTTTCCTGAATCAATACTTTTACTTTGTATTTTTCACATCATTCTACAATCTACTTGGAGGTATCTATGGGATTCAAACCACGATGTATCTCTTTATCATCGCCATACCTTATATTCTATGGTAAAAGAAATGATATACTCAAAAAATGAAGAAGAACTTGCAAGTACATTTAATAAGGCACTTCAACAAGCATTAGTTAAAACATACCCAACATTTATAATATATTTAACTAATTTATACCAAAGGAAAGAGCAGTGGGTATTATTTTTTCGGAAAGGCTTGATAACCAGAGGACAAAATACAAATAATATAAGCGAGGCTGGCGTGAAAATTGTTAAGGACGTCATACTCGAAAGAACCAAGGCGTATTCTCCAGTACAATTATTTTTTTTTCATAGTCAAGACCTAGATGCCTTCTATGAAATGAAGCTTATAGATGTAACAGCTAATAGATCAGCTCAATACCTAAAAAATAAATTTATTATTACAAATAATCAAAAAAACAATTTAGAGTATAAAATAATTGATAATAATACATTACTATATGAGGTACGAAATAAAAAAAAAACACAATATAATGTCGACTTAGACCTTGGAATGTGCTTATGCCCCCAGGGAGATACTGGATACTCCTGTAAACATCAAATTTATGTAGCCCAAGATTTAAATTTAAATTTGAGTGTTTGTTTACCGACTATTGAAGAATTTAGGAAAAAACTCCACACAATAGCTTCTGGAAGTTCAGACATTGAGAATGGTTGGTATGACTCGGTTAATAATAACGGCTGTCAAGTAAAGGTAGATTTAGTTCCTCTAAATACAGAAAACACAGTGGATGATAAAATAAAAAATGTGCCAATAATTAATACACACAATGAATTTGGAGTTACTGAATTATTAGAATCAGCCAACAACAATTTTGACAAAACTTATGATTCTTTCAATGAAGCCATTGAAAAAATGAAACAATCAATTCTATTTGACAAAACATACTTTTTAGTTCTTACCATCTATGAATGTATTTGTAAATTCAAACAATAAAATTGTAAAAACCAATGCTAGTCTTTGTTTTGTTTTGTCAACATTCGGTAGGTATTCTGGTTTAGATGTGCATTCAAAAAAACCTAAATTAGCAGGCAATAAACAGATTGGAACACAGCCAACTGCAAGATCAAGAAGATCAACACAAATTTGAGGACGAAAAAATTTAGCTGCAGGAAGAACTCCTAAATGGAAAAAAGCTCCAGAACATGGGTATGTAAAAGGGCAAATAACTTCAAGTGGATTACCCAAAATCAAATGCAAATCGAAAGCACCACATTCCTTGGCATATTGTGTTGAAACTAATAAAGCATTAGGAGGTACACACAGTTCAAAATAATATGTTACTTTATACTTTTTTTTGTAAATATAATATTATTTGAACTATTTTAGATTCCGACTAAACGCAGAATGTATTAGTGTTAGAAATTTGTGGTTTTTTTTTAGTTTTTTAGTTTATACTTAACATTGTACGTAAATATTTAAATAAAAAATATATTTATATGATATATTAAACTTATACTTAAATTATTTTAATAAAGTAATTACTAATTTTTATAAGTGTACTTACTAGTGATGGCCTGGGTTGTTCAGTTGTTCTTGTTCTTTAATAGTGTGATCTGTTAATGCGGTATTTACTATTCATTATAAAGTAACAATTTACAAAGTATGATAAAAATGATTGATAACACTGATGACATATGATCAATGATAAGGAGAAAAGTAAAATGACTAAACGTAGCATGTTTTCAAATTTCGCGGTCTGAACCCCCCAAACGCCGATATAATCTTATATATATATTATATAATTTAGTAGGGCTGAGATTTGTATGTAAATATATATTTCTACTGAAACATGATAAATTCATTTCACGAGATTAACAAAAAATAAAACATATTTTATTTTACTTATTTTTACATATTTCGTAAATTTTGACTATTTCGGTGGTTTGGAAATATTTTACATTTATATTTCAATAATAGTACTCATGTAAATTTTATGTTTATAATGTATATAAGAAAGTAGGTTAAAATAAATATTAATAACTTGATTTAGTAAATGCAGTTATAATATAGCACTATGTCTTGCAATGATTAAAGCAGATAGGTATTATACCTCTTGCTAAATAAAATAATCCAGAGCCAATAATAACAAGTGCATCGTTTTTCAATTTAATAACATATTTTTAACTTTTCTTAGTACATATTAGATTCTGAACGGAGTGATAGAATCTATTGGTTTTACAATGATGTGTTTTTTTTTTTATATAAGCGTTTAAACAGCGAATATTGACATAAAATTACATGTAAAGTATAATATAATGTATAATATTCTAGACTGACAAAAGATATCGGTTTTTGAAATTTGCCCCAACTCAAAAATCGAATAAGGTAAATACTTGAAATTTTCACCAAATGTTTATATTGACGTTCTCTATACATGGTTAAGTTTTCAATGTATTTTGAAATATTTTGATTTATTTATAGACAATTGAAATTTTCGATTTTTGTAAGTTTTTTTTTTTTTTGAAATATCTATAAAATTTATTTTGCTGTTCGAAAACTTTTGAAAATGAATTAAAGGATTAAATATAAATAATACTAATTGTAATTAAAAAATATCGGAGATGGTTTCACTCGAATTTTTTTTATAAGCCCATAAAGTTCAAATTCGGATAAAATATGTTAAAATCGCGATAATTTGCAAGTTATTTTGTGTTGAAAATTCATAAAATTTTTTCTGTTTATACTTAAGATTCAAAATTTTAACACTAGGTTGTCCATAAGCTTACCTTCAAAAATATATAAAAAAAATTATACCAGACTTAAGAGGAAAAATTTTATGACTGTTTTAAATTTAAATTTTTACGAAATTGTATTATAATTCAATTTAAATATAAAATACTATATTATTATATAAACATTTTAGACAAACATATTAACTCCGTTCAGAATCGTTATTCGTATACAATGATATCTATCATTGCATTCAAATTTAACAAATCCATTGTAATAATGACCTATCCTATAAACTAGGTACACTCAACCCCCAACTGTACAGCAAAGCGAAGCCCACCCGTTCTTTTTTAATTTGTATTTTTTGCTCTTACCTTAACTTCGTGACCTTACAGTAAAGAGTCTAGTTTAAAGTATGGATTGAAAGTATATAAGTATAAAGCAGTATGTGATATATAATCTATTGTAGTACGAACTTATTAAGTTCCACATTATTTTATATCTGCGTAATGTTGAATCTGTAAAAGTAAAGCTAATAAACAGAATCCTAATTTACTTACCACCTTCAAACACAATTTTAATTTTTAATGATTCCAAATTGACTAGTCCGAACTTTGACTATTTCATTAAAAATTTCAAAAAAATTTATATTAGTAAAGTATTATTTCAAATAGAAAATATAGGACTACAATATAAGAAAATAAAGTTTGTAACACCACAGGATATACTATGGTTGGCATAAAGAAAATAGTTGAAAACATAGTTTTTATAGTAACTTTAAGATTGAAAAAAAAATTTAAATTTAAATATATTGAAGGATAAAAAGGGGATGAGTTTGCCTAAAAAATTACTCTGTTTATATGCACAAATTATGCATAACATCGTGTGACGCGACCTATTCCTCCGATAATAATAATATAATAATAGTTTATTAATTTCCTAATGACAGTTTTTGCGACTGCAGTATTATAATGTATTTACAACGAAGTCATTGATTCAGTAAACTAATAATACTTGTATTGGAATTAAAAATATAGGTTAAGATAAATAAACTGTGTTCTTACTTATGCTGTTACTTTGTAGCAAGAACTGGAACCAAACCCAATAGAACTAATTCTGGTACCCAAAAATTCTTCAAATTTTTGGAACTGAAATTTCATTGATGTTTTATACATTCGAATAACCGGAACCAAACTGAAACCCTCTTTATAAAATTAAAAATAACGGATATTACAAACACTAATAATTCTATTTTTATCCTATGATTTAATGAAGCATAAATTAATTTCTTTAAAATTATATTTATATTCCTACTTTTTAATATTACATACTGACAGACGAACTGCTAAAGGCTAAGGCATTCTCAAATATTAAAATAAAAATAGAAAATTCCCATGATAAACATCGATCGATATATAAGGGTGTGATTTAGTGCTTCGTTCTAAATCTGATACAGTTTATATATTATTATATATGTTACGGACAATTATACGTATTATGCTCTCGAGTGGGTAAACCATCTAGTGTGTTTGTGTTAGCTAAAGATGGGCTAACAAAAAATATTGTTTAAGAAATGGTTATTATTTGTTAGTGTTACTGTCGTAATTAATTAATAATATATAGTGGAACCTCGATAACTCGAATTGGTAGGGTGCCAAAAAAAAATTCGAATTATCGAAAATTCGACTTACAGAAAACCTCGATAACTCGAATCAGCAAAAAAATTCGAGTTGTCGAAAATATTTTTTCATTTGAAAACATTAATACTTCATTTTATAATTTTGTCTTTATCCTTCAATATAGTCGATAAATACCAAATTTACTCGCGACATCTTTTTTGCGTTTCACTCCTTTTTTGACTTCGTTAATAATTTTTATTTTATCACCGACGGTTAGAGACTTTAAACAACGTTTTTCCATCTTGACTTCACAAAATCACAAGATAAACTGAACATTTGCTGTGACAGCACTATATTAAATATCGACATATACATTTCGTAGTTCAATCGACGTATAATTTTATCAATAATAAATACAATAAATGTAGTAGATATACATAACTTATTGACGATATAGACATTATATCGTATTATATTGTTTAATTTATAACTGTACCTTTTAAGTATTAGGTAAAGATTGATAATATTAGTCGGTGTTCTATTACGATTATCGTTATTTAGTTGTTTATTTGACCTTCGAGATATCAAGTTATGTACGTGTTATATATTAATACATAATATGTACATTATACATACGTATAATACATACATATAATATGTATATTATTATATAAATTCGAGTTATAAGCCAATATTCGGCTAAAAATACTTTGACTTATAGAGAAATTCGAGTTAGCGAAATTTGAATTATCGAGAAAATTTATCACACATATCATATATTGTAAGGCCGGGGCCAAGGCATTCCTTCGAATTATCGAAAATTTGACTTATAGCGGTTCGAGTTATCGAGGTTCCACTGTATATAATTTTGAGGAATAAATTATAATAAATTTAAAAAATTAATGTTTGGTGTTTTGTTATTTTTATATTCTCTCATCGTTCACAACGCTCCATGCCTCTTTCACTCATTTACCACATCCTTACACACTTACAATAAGTTAGTTATTTTTTTCTACACTATAAATCCCCTAGAAATAATTTATATGAAAAAACAACGTTTGCCGGGTTAACTTGTATATTATGTCAAAATTTTTTATACTTAAGGTTATCTAGGATATATTTTATGTTGATTTTAAAATTTTACTATTGAATTAGTTAAATCAATGTGGTGTACTTTAATCTAGTATACAAAAATACCATTAGATATTTTTCACTCATTTACCACATCCTTACACACTTACAATAAGTTAGTTATTTTTTTCTACACTATAAATCCCCTAGAAATAATTTATATGAAAAAACAACGTTTGCCGGGTTAACTTGTATATTATGTCAAAATTTTTTATACTTAAGGTTATCTAGGATATATTTTATGTTGATTTTAAAATTTTACTATTGAATTAGTTAAATCAATGTGGTGTACTTTAATCTAGTATACAAAAATACCATTAGATATTTTTGATTATAATTGTAAAAGATTTTCCAAAATTCTATGTCCAAAAATGTAAAAGAAATAAAAGGGTTAATGGGATTAAAATGTTAAAATCAAACATTACTAGGTTCTAAATTATGTATGGTAATATTTTATTAAAAACAATATCCGTCTAAGTCTGTGCCGTATAAAACCAGATAACATCTAGTTTATTTAATTTAATTTTTTTATTTTGATTTTTCGGTTTACAGCCGAGCTTACTGATATCCTTGGGCGACGATTCTAGGCCACAGGACATTGTGATGCAGAGAACATCTTCGTTGCCGAACTCGACTGGAAACGACTCGGACAACCCATGGTCATAATGAACGTTTTGCTCACTTGTTAGTCTGTTTTTTAGATTCGTTCGCATTAATCTAACGCCATCTAGTCGAGACGTGTGGTAGCGTTCATATCTGCCGAAAATCGAATTCGTTCACGGCACAGATAGCGGCTGTTATTAACATTTTTGTACTATTATTATTATTATTATTGTTATAATTATAATAAATTATAATACCCGTTTTTGTTTCGAAATACCAACGAACGAAAGGTTATATTGTGTATAAATATTCGAAATAATTAATAAAAACGTCAATCAGTTCATTACGGATCTTGTTTTGAACGAAAATGTGACAACACTGATCTAAAAATAATACATGCCTTCGTACCCATGTACAATGAATCTATTAATTAATATACCTATTAATATCCAATTTCGACAGTCGATATGGTACGAAATCATTGGATTATTGTATTTATATATCTGCTAATATAAGAAAACCAATTGAACAAGAATTTTATTATTATCGACATGATTCTTGGTAGTATATCAACATCTAAAGCATCCGCATGCATTTAAATATCGGCCCATCATGTATAACCTTATTACTTTAAAGACATACGAAGTAAATTTTGGCAGTTATATTTACATACAATATATCATATAACAATATGTTTTGAAATATTTGACAAAATAAACTGTTTTCCACAAAATGGTTTCGATGTTTTTATTTTTTTCACACGATATTGTTGTAGGTACTATTGCGGAAGATTAAAATATTCCAACGCTTAAAATTTGTTACTTTATATTATTATTATTTTTAATTTTTTAATATTGAAATCTAATAATTTTATCCTATTTGAATGTTTATTACATTTTCATTATATTCTGTGATATTTTGTATTAAAATATCTATATTATTATGTACACGTTTGTTTTGAATTTTTATCAATATCTAGTCATAATAATATAGTAATACTTGTATTATGTACTACGGGAAAACGGTATACTTTCTGTGTCGAAAAAAAATTGTCTCGAACTCTGATGACTGATTTTATTGGAGTGTTGCGAAAAGATTACGTGGTCATTGAGTACGAATAAAATAATAAAATATACTACCAAAATAATTAATAATATCAAAATGCATTTGCAAATTCAGCGCACTACTATTACTATTAATTGAAATTAAAAATTAAAAATACCCATTAAATTTTTAATAATCATACTGATGTTACCTAAGTGTAAATTTGTTTTATTATTATTTTTATTTTTTATTTTTTCTTAATTGTTTCTCGTATGTTTTTACCTGCAGACAAAATATTATATTGCTAAAGATCAATGAAATTACTAAACGCAAATAAGGAATACCCAATAATAGTTTTTTATGTTAATATATTAACCCTTCTATTTTTATAGTGTATACAGTGGTTTTAATAGAATATCTATAATTAGATTTGAATATTATAGTATTGAATTGAATTTGTTATTTGTTGATTTGGATATAAATTTATAATGTAAATAAAATTGTACAATGTACTGACTCTTCAATTTATAAACTAAAATATAACATGAGTAAACAATTTATGAAGCTTTCAAATTATGAGTTTCATTAAATTAAGAACATTTGTTGATAAAATAATAATAAATAATAAATAAGTAAAATAATAACTGATTGGGTATACAGTATACTAACATTTTGTGTTTATATTAATAATCCATCATAATAAATGAATTATTTAATAAAATCAATAAAATAAAACAAAATCTTATAAAATGGTTAATATTCGTAAATGTGTATAAAAAAAAAAATAAAAAAATAAAATATATTATTATTGGAATATATATATATAAATACATAAAAATAAATAAGATAATAACTTGGCCTTGAGTATTATTTTTTTTAATTCATATGGCATATTGTTATTAGTTGGTGAAGACTTTTAAATAAACTATAAACAAAAGAAAAGAAAAGACTATAAACTATAAAATAAATATAAACATATCATATAAATACAACAGATTGACTGCAACACATCTCTTGCTCTAAAGGTGAACATTCAGGGTACTAAGCCAATCTTGTGCCTCGCTGTCTCCTTTGTGAAGCCCTACTATCCCTTCTTCATACTTAGTTAAAGGACATACCTCTGTAACGTGTTTGATGGTTTGGACCTGCCCACACTCGCAGAGTGGTGTGTCTACCATTTTCCATTTATGTAAAAGGAAATTACATTTTCTCTGTTCCGTTCTAATTCGGTTTAGAGCGGTTCACATCGCACGTGGGAGTTCAAAACCTGGAACTCTCTGGGTTGGATCGTTGACGAAAAGGTCATTTACGACGTTTTCATCTCTCCAAATTTTCTTCCACAAATCCTCCGGAACATCTGTTGTATTCTCGATAGACCAAATAGGGTATCTAGATTTCAATCGTTTAAATGGCGCATCATATATTTCGTTATGAACTGGGAGGTGTATCGAGTTTTTAATTTGTTCTAATATTTTTTTCGTTGCTGCATATCTGCGTATTTCTGGTGGGGCTATATTTGAAAGTACTAGGAGCCTCTGCACCTTCGTTGACCGAAGACAACCTGATATATTCTCATTGTATTGTTTAATTCCACATCTACTTTTTTCGTGTGCGCACTCCTCCCCCATACTGGGGCACAGTATTCCGCAGCACTATACACCAAAGCCAAAGCAGAAGTGCGAAGGACATTTGCCCTGCACCCCCAGTTTGTTTCAGCCAGCTTACTGATAATATTGTTCCTAGTTTTAAGTTTGTTTTTTACTCCTTTTAAGTGTTGTTTGAAGGTTAAAGTCCTGTCTAACTTTATTCCCAAGTATTTCGGGGCGTCTTCTCTTTGTATGTTAACTCCCTGAGCCACTAAGTTTAGTTTTCTATCTGATTCTCCATTATTTAGGTGGAACGAAATGGAAGTAGTTTTGTTTGGGTTTAGTGTTAGGTGCCATGACTTAAAATATGTTTGTACTATGGATAGATCCTCATTCAATATCTCTTCCAGTTTTTCAAACGACTCGGCTTGAGCTACTAATCCTCCGTCATCGGTATACATAAATTTTCGCGATGTTGTGTTCACAAAATCAGATGTGTAAACATCAAACAATACTGGGGAGAGGACAGATCCTTGACGGTGGCCGTTTTGGAGATACTTGTACCTACTCTCTCTCCCGTTTAGGAGCACTCTAAATTTCCGGTCTGACAGTATGGAGTCGATAAGTTGTATAGACGTTTTACATTTCAGTATTTTCGCTAATTTTAATAGTAGGCCACGTTTCCAAACCGTATCATACGCATACGATAGGTCGAAAAAAATTGCCCCTGCTTTTGTTTTCTTCTGAAATCCGTTTTTTACATGCGTGACCATTGACAGAACCTACTCACAACAGCTTCTTCCTGGTCTGAAACATACCTGTTCCTTTGGTAGATTTACCTCAATTTATTTTTGAATTCTTGTTAAAAGTACTCTCTCAAATAATTTATATACTACCGATAATAATGATATCGGTCTATAACTCTTTGGGTCATTACCTGGTTTAGCCGGTTTCAAAATCGCAATTACTTTTGATTCTCGCCATAGTTTAGGTAGTAGATTATTATTTTTAACTGATGAGAAGAAACTTGCTAATCAAGCTCTACTTTTTAAACCTAGATATTTGAGAAATTCGGGTAAGATGCCATCTACGCCGGCAGCTTTACCACTTTTAACGAGCGTCATTGCATTTTCTTCATCCTCTATTCTAAAATCTTCCATACTTTCAGATTTTTCCACACAACTATTGATTACTTCTTTAAAATCATGTTTTATCTTCAGATTTTCTAGCTTCCCTGGTTTTATATTTGAGGTCTTAAAAAGGATATTTGAGATGGAATTGGGTGATATCATGCTCTCCCTCCATGACGGTTGGGCTGCTCCCAGTTTCCTAAGCAAGGATCAGCATTCCCTGCTCGAATTCGTGAAGTCCATTTCATCCATTTTCTCTAAACATCTTTTTTTCCGTTCTTCATCTAGTAGGCGGATAAAACTATTTGCTGTGACTTCGTTTCCATCTCTTTCATACTCTTGAAGTAATGATTCACATTGTTTCGTCCAGCAGGGTGTGTAACTGTATCTATGTCCTTTGGGTATCGATTTCACGGCTGCTGTTTTGATAAGTTTAATAAACCAAACATAGTTTTCCGGTATAGGTTTAATTCGGTTAATGTTTTCTTCGACGTATTTTGTATACACAGACCATTTAGCTTTACGCAGCTTCCATTTAGGCATAAAGGGTTTGTCTATGATCGGTATTATAATTCCAACGTCCATGACAACAGGTAAATGCTGACTCCTTGGGAAGGGACTCTGAATTTCTCGATTAACACTTAACGGTAGGCCATCTGAGTCCTCAGACACAAAACAAAGATCTGGAGATGTTTTCGTACCCCACCTACCGAAACAAATGTACCACCCTGTTTGACATCGTATATCAGTTTTAGACGGTTTATAGCTACCCAGTTTGAAAGTGTTTCGCCATCTTCATTTTCAATAGTGTAGCCTCATTCGGTACTCTGGGAGTTGAAATCTCCAATGTAGATAACAGGATATTGGCATACGGGTAGTTCAGTTGCTGACCAATTACACGATGGGGGCTTGTAAACATTAAAGATAATGGGGTTGTCAATTCGAACACCAACTGCATAATCATTGCCCTCTACCCGCTCAATGTCCTGAAAGGGCTTCTTTTGGTTGATATACGTAATCCATATTTTTTATGCCCAATGTAATTTACTAAATCAAAACCTATAATCTTAAGGCGGCTTGCTTCTCCTTCTGGGATATGAGTCTCTTGGATAGTTAGAACATCTACTTCGGAATAGATTTTACTTAGAATGTCTGCCTTAGCTTGGGTCAAACCTTCGAAATTTATTTGAGCTATTTTGGTGTTGTTCCTCCAGTGTATCTGATTGTCGCCCTTTTTTTTTATTTTTTTTGGTTTCTTCTTTTTTTTTTAATTTTGGATTTAAAAAGTATCACGTGTTGAGCACGTCTATCAGAGGGGTTGCCCTGAAAAGGGCAGTTTTCTCCAATAAGGCCGGGAGGTTTATCGACGTTCGGCCGCCTGACTTCATGTTGTCATACTTGTGATATCTTAAGGCATAGGCATTCAGATTTACAGGTATTAACGACACTACTAGACAGGGGGACCACGAGAAGGTACAGTACATACCCCCTCAGTATTATTAAAAGTTTATATTATTAACGATTTTGAATTAAAAATTCATCATCAGGTAAATCAAAGTAAAAAGAAAATAATAACGCCTTTATTACCTACATTGCGTCGCTATCGTCCGTCGTTAACACTCTTAGTTTTACAACAAATGTTATTATTATTCTTATGGTCATTACTATATATATATATATATATAGACATTTTGAAGGTTATCTCGAACTAATTTATAACAACCATCAGGCCACTATGATCCTCGCAACTCTCAATCATCCCCGGCCGATAGCTTCCCGAATACGTCTGTAGGTTTTCATCTAACGGATGATTGGCTGAGAGGATTCTATGTTGCACGGTATTTGCCATTTAAGTCAACATTTCTACTGTCAGTGTACACGGTGAAGGCACCCTATACATACGTTGCTGTTGCTGTTTTTTTTTCCCTTTCTGTCTGTGTGACTGTATTTTAACATGGCATTCGAGTGTTCTACATGCGGGAAAACTTAACCGTCAAGAGCAATTTGCTTCACCATCAGAAATCTCACAATACTTTAAAATTTTCATGTGGATCATGCAAAAAGTTTATACCCATCAAGGTAACCAGAAAAAATTCGTCTGTACACTGCAGTGAGTAATTTTTTATTTATTTTTATCAATAGAAGGGGTATAATTTAATAATTGTAAAATAAATAATAGATACGTGGTGAACAATAATTACTGGAATTACTTAAATTACTGGAAGGCTTCTTTAAACTTGTTGGGTATAGTTTCCATTACTGTCAACCCACCGGCACGACTGACTGTTGTATCCGCGTCGGTTGTGGTGGCGACACTGTTGGCCTAGATGTTCTAGTTGGAGTAATACGTGTCTTACCGCCACCGTCTCTCCTGTACATTCGTCGTAGTTTTTTCGAACGTAAACATTGCGTAAAACACGTTGTCAACAGTTTCTTTTTGTTCGTCTCGTTCGCGTGTTTTCTTTTGTGTTGTATGATTATTCTCCTCTCGGCTCCGTCACCGATACACGAGTGTGCAATCTAGCATTCTACAGGTACTTAGCCGAAATCTTCACTCTTTTACGTGCTCTATCCACTGTGGTAATCGACTTCGAGGCTTGACGCTTTCGCCCGTCACCTTCTACACGCCACGGTATTTGTGGTCGCCAGCCTTCGTCGTTGCAGGACGCCATCCATCCTGCATTTTCTCCGTTGCCATCAGTCGCTGTCACGGTGTACCAGGTAGTCATGTTTTTGTTTTATTTTTAATTGTAATTGTTTGTTTTTATTAAAACTTTGTGCGCCCATTGGGGACTTTATTATTATTCTAGTTTTAAGTTCCACTCGACCCATTAGTATGTAAGATACCAACTTTGTTTTATTACTAAATTTACATCAATTATAATACACTGTATATATCATAAAATATTGTTGTTTTTGTGTAAAACTGGTCCTTCATTCAGTACTCCAATCCTATCCCGTAACTACCATCGCAATTTGGGAAGGCCAGGTGCGTTCAAAACCATCTTATTTTTATGCCTCAAATTAAATCATCTCTTTTATTATTGATCTTATTAGTAACATATTGTAAGTTGTATTATATAAATATAATTGTTTCACATTTTGATCCCAAACATGCTTCAGACGGTGCTATTTATTTGCATAATATCAAGATTATATATACCTATACCGATAGTAAAACTTCCACATAAGGGTTTAATATACAGAAGGTGTCGCAGGAAGATATTATCCCCATAGCAACACTTCGTAAAGTAACGAAGATAATCAAATTATATTTTATTATTTTGGCATGTAGGGATAAGAAATTAAGAACTAGACTTAATACATTTTAATTAAAATTTAATTCCTCAAAGTATATTCTCAACCAGACTAAATCATTATAGATATTTCCGTAGTAATTTTTATTTGACTAATTAGTCTAAATATTTGGCTGAATAATGCTTTGTATCTATTCTGTATTCTTATTTTACAGTTTATTTTATTTTTTTTATTTGTTAAATTTGAATGCAATGATAGGTATCATTATATATGAATAACGATTCTGAATGGAGTTAATATGTTGGTCTAAAATGGGTGTACGGGCCGGGAGCATAAATAATATTACGCGCGCCTGAACGTCAATGCTTTAGGGTCACCACTAACACCTACGGCGGAGAAACAATATGGAGATAGCTGGGTGAGTAGTGGTGTAGTAGTTTAAAGAGCAGTGGTCGGGGTTTCCGGGCAAATACTGTAGAACTGCGTAATGCGTGCTGTGCGAAAAGTGTGTTTTTGTGTACAAGTGTGTATGTGGGTAGGTGTGTTTGCAATATCCAATGACAAAAAAAAATGGTAACATGGTTGTTGGTAATAATTAGTTGCTGTATAATACACAAATTAATAAACACAAATATATATAAAAAATCACAGCTACTCAATAATGGTAAGTATATAAAATATAATAATAATATAATGTAAAACAAGCAAAAAAACTCACAGTTATGACGGCGATCGGCTGGCCAGCTGCTACCTGTCCTATATAATGTATAATAATAATAGTAAAACTCAAGATACATACACTATATCTGCAAACTAACGAAATAATCTACTGGCGCTTCGCGCTTTACAAAACTTTTTACAATATGGGCAATTTGTGCCTAGACAATATGATATAATTTTGTTTATTCAAAAAATACAAGACGGCCTTTTCGCGACAACGGACTGCGGAACACATAAGTCATGGCGGCCGTGTTAACTAATATTCGCGTAGCTGTCGCGGCGGCCGTGCTATCGGTACGCGCTTAGTCGTCGATGAAGGCGATAAAGCGTCGTATAACTACATATTATATAATATATAATAACACACGCAAAACATTAAATAAAAATTATTACAGAAATAACACTAAAACAAAAATAAATAACTAAGCGCGTGATGGTGTGTGTGTATGTGACCAGCTATTCTCCATATCAATATTGTTGCATCGCCACAACAATGGATATATTAATTAATATAATATAGTATTTTATATTTAAATTGAAATATAATGCAATAGTATAAAATTTCGTAAAAATTAAAATTTCAAACAGTCATAAAATTTTTTCAAAAGTTTTCGGTCAGCCAATTAAATTTTATAGATGTTTAAAAAAAAAAATAACTTACAAAAATCGAAAATTTAAATTGTCTATAAATAAGTCAATATATGTCAAAACACTTTGAAAACTTAACCTGTATAGAAAACGCCAAAATAAAGATTTGGTGAAAATTTCAAGTTGTTGCGGTTTTTTTTTTTTTGAATTAGAGCATTTAAAAAAATGTATTTTGTAAAAACTTGATTTTGCGTAAAATTTCCCGTTTTTTTCGTATTTTTTTTTATCGTTTTTTTCGACGCTTTTAAAAAGTATTGAAAAATTTCAATTTTTGACATGCCCATGTACCATTTACATTCAATTTCCCTTCAGAAAAGTTGCTGTTTAAGAAAATCAAAGCATTTTTAATGCCAAAAAAGGTGTCGTCAAACACAAAAATTAAAAAATTAAAAAAATTTAAAAAAAAAAACACACATCATTGTAAAACTAATAGATTCCATCACTCTGTTCAGAATCTAAAAAATAAATAACGGGATGGGCTTCACACTGCTGTACAGTAGGGGGTAGAGTACTCCTCGATCATAGGATAAGTCATTACAATGAATATGTTAAATTTGAATCCAATGATGGGTATCAATGTATACGAATATTGATTCTGAACGAAGATGATATGTTGGTCTAGTATAAGTTTATTATAAAGGTAATATTAATTATGTTATATTTAAATTGAAATATTATGTCAACACATAATATGCACATTATGCATTTCAAACGCTTATGAAAAAAAATGGTGTCCATCGAATTCAGTAATTTTTGAATGCCAGTAAAAACAATTCTGTGGAATCTTCTATTAAATTTTCAAGTATTTTGTACTAGTCAACATTTTTTTATCTATGATTATAAAAAAAAAAAAAATGTAAAAAAATCAAATATTTCAAACGCCTATAAGTTGCTTAAAAACAATATAATATTTTGAAAAAAAATTTAACTTATAGAATATTCCAATTTTAACAACTGGTAAAAATTTCAAGTAACCTAACAAATATTCAGAATCGTTAGTGAATAAATCGATTTTTTTATGCATTTTTATACAAAATTTAAATTTCAAACGGTCATAAAATTTTTAAAGTCCGGTAGAAGTAACCCATGGACAACGTAGTGTTGAAATTTTGAACCTTAAGTATAAATAGAAAAAACCAATAAATTTGACGCAGACTTTGCAGCAGCTGTTATCGAAACGCCTGTCACCGACCGCGCCTTTGGTCTCTCGTCAACCACCAGACCACGGCACGCAGCGTGGCAGTGATACCCCGCACCACTGGAGGGGGTCGCGGGAATCGACGGCGACGTACTCTCGGTGCAACTCTTGTAATGGTCCAGCTGTCTGTATTTATTCATCTGTGCGTACCCAAGGTTACACCGAACGAAGGGGTTTATTTTTATTTGTTTTCTTCGTACCATCATATTTTTTGTGTAAATCAAATATTGTACCACTGATTTTTAATTTAATTATATCTCGTTTGCCAATGGTCGCAGATAAATAAAAAACTATTGATCAACAACAGTTTGTTATTTTACTTTGTTATAACGATTTCCGTTCTGGTGTCTTTTTATTGTGTATCTCTGTTCAAGAAGAAAAAAACTAGAACCAAAACTTGTAGTGCCACACCGAAGATGACGCGACCAATTCCATCACTCCGTTCAGAATCTACAAATATTATGAATTTTTAAGTACAATATGACGTCCAAATTATTGTGGTTTTGACATATTTCATACAAATTTGGATTTTATGGGCTTATATAAAAAATTTGTGAAGAACGATTTTTAATTTATTTTAGTTTCAATAGTTATAACTTGTAGTAAACCTTGTATTAAATTTTCAAGTATTTAGTACCAGCCAAATTTTTTTTATCAACAATTTAAAAAATCAAATATTTCAAATTCCTCTAAGTTGCAAAAAAAAAACCAGTATAATATTTTGAAATAAATATGACTAAGAAAATTCCAATATTTTGAACTGCTAAAAATTTCGAGTTCCTATGACATATAGTTTTCGAATAATATCAAATATTTAAAGATCGTTTGAGAATAAATTTTATGCATTTTCGTAAAAATTTAAATTTCAAACGATCTTAAAAATTTTTCCTTTAACTCCGGTAGAAATTTTTTTATAATTATTTGAAGAATATTTATCTTACATACTTAAAATTTTCCGATGCAAATTTCAAATTTTTATATGTAACTTTTAATATAATTATGCTGTTAAAAAATGTGATTCATTTTTTGTTTATTGTTCTATTTGCAACATATCACATTCTTTGACCTTAAAAGACGGACTGACAAAAACAAAAATTGTGAAATACATTATAAGACCGTTTAATATTCATTAATAATTGAAAATAATATTAAAATATTAATTGAACAATAATTATGTGGGCGTTTTCAATTTGAGTAATTTGTCAAATGTGTTCTGAATATTAGATTCAGTTTGAGATTCTTTTGCTCCAAATTTTTCAATTTGTTTTCCCATGTGTAAAAAAACAAGTGTCGGAGCTGATGAAGTCTGAAACAATTTTTAGAATAATTAAAAACAAATTTTAGCATATTTTAATAAAAGCATTCATTTTTAAAAGAAAATTAAGGTCTCCAATATAAGTAATTAACTTTTAAAGTTTATATTTTGTATTTGTGTAATGTTCAATAACAAAACGTTGAATTAAATTATATTCGAAATTGAGTGATAATAGATGGTAAAACATGTTTTGTTTTACGTTTGTAAGACTAATACATTTATTGTCATAAATTTTCTTATAAAACAATTATTTCCTACAATAAAACTGACATAGTAGTAAGGTACATCCAAGTGATTTTTAAATTTAACACAAATACATCATGTGATACTATGCTGAATTGAGTTTAGATTAATCCTTTTTTTATAACAAATACATATGATGTATACATACATATATACATATATATGGAAGACATATAAATTTATTAATCATAATGTTTCTGCTTTGATATACACAATACACTACTCAATTAGTATACTCACATCATATACTTGTGCAACTTCATTACATTTCCCTATATCCACACTATAAAGTATAATTTCCTGATTTGCTTGAACCTCGTCCATCCGTTTCTTCAATATTGAGTTTGCAATATCACATCCAGAACAATTTCTATAACATTATACAGTTATAATCGATTTTAATTTCACAGGTATATGTTTGAAACATAGATAATATGCATAAAAATAAGTCGGTGTTTTGTTTATAATGCATTAAATTGAAAATGGCTTAACTAATTTGACTATTTTTTTTTCAAATGTTGTAAATTTAATAGTTCAAGAGAGTTCAAAGAATAAAAACATAAGAAAAGTTAGATGAGGGCTACTATTACAATCTCTAAAGTGTAGATGATATATAACTCATCTATATCAATATTTTTTCGATTCTGTGTTTTTTTTTTAATTTTTTATTTTTTGTGTCTGACGACACCTTTTTTGGTAGTAAAAATTCTTCGATTTTCTTAAACAGCAACTTTTATGAAAGGAAAGTGAATGTAGATGGTACATGGGCTAGTCAAAAATCCAACTTTTTCATTAATTTTTAAATGCGTCGAAAAAAACGATAAAAAAGTTACGAAAAATCGGGAAATTTTACGCAATTTCACATAACACATTGGAGTTTGATTAGTTATTTTCATGTGGTATACGAATTACAAAATGCATGCATCTGTAGAAAACGGCGTTCAAAAGTAAATTTTGAATAATATACAGACAGACACAGACAGAAATTCTTCTTAAGTCATATAAGGGAACAGAAATGGAGTATAAGTCTTTAGACATGGTACTAAAGACAGATGACGCAGTTCACTATCCTGTGGAGCTCCTCAACACACTTAATCCCTTGGCTTTCCAGCACATAAGTTAGTCTTTGGTTTTTGGTTGGTAGCTTAATGTTATGTTGTAGAGATCTTCTAAAAGATACGTTATTAAATTAAACCCAATTTAGGGTTTCATACAGGTAACCGAGTGCAAAATATAAGATATTATTCCTCGGTTTGATTATTTAGATGCAGGAAAAATGAGGGAATAAAATCATATACTTGATAGAATTTTTTTTTTTGTATGATATTTTATTTGAAGATTTAAATTTTAAATGCCACCTACTAGAAACAAAAAATTATGGCCTTGGCCAAAACTTTTTCATTTGAAACCGGATGATCCATTGTGCACCCGATATTACCAAGGCATATAATTTGAAATTTCAATGGAATATAAAGGGAACTAGGAAAGTATTTTTTTAAAATATCGTATTCAAGGGTTGTTGACGGTTTCGGGTTGAATGTCTAATGTTTTCACAGTTTGTTACTTAGGTGTTAAAACTGTTGAAATCTATTAAAGTCTATATTGTAATTGCTTTTTTGTTTTTATATGATTTTTTACCAACAAACCACCAGTTATAGATACCTCAAGGCTAACTAAACATGGCTATGCTCTGGAGACTATAAGGTAGTATACCATTTATAACTAAGCATCGGACATGACAGTACCGTGTGAAACTAGGTGAAGCTAGGAAGTTTATATATTTGTACATAATGGCTGAATACAATTAATATATAGATACTGAGTATCTTATGCTAACCCAAGAATTATTTTAAATTTAAAAACATTGAAAAATGAATTAATCTACCAAAATAATATACTCACTTATAACTAAAATCAATGACTGCTAACTCGGTATTTATGACATATGCATCATAGTCTTCTTTAGTTTTGACTTTTAAAAGAAAATCTTCTCCTAAAATATTGAAACTGAATTTAAGTCGGAATACAAATGAAAGAATAGTCTCCGAAGCTTAGTTTCAACAAACAATATATTATTGTTAAAATCTGTTAATACTATGCATATTTCGAGACATTTGAACTCCATAAAATGATTCATATAGAAATATAAAATGAATAAATATTGAAGTAAATATTGTCCGTTTTTATTTTCCTTTAAATTTGCTATTACATATATGATATACAAATATACAATTATTAAGTAAACCATAAAACTATTAGAGCTGAGGTCCAAGCAGCGTTAAACAAAGTAAAAAGTTAAACATTCTTACTTTCTAAGGGAGGTAAATTTGACCGGTTATCTGTGAAATTTCGAAATGTTTTTTTATTATTTAGGTAAAAAAATAAGTCTAAAGATTTGGTTTGTATTTATAAAAATCAATAATAAAATATGTTAGATTATCAAATTTTTAATTTTAAATCCTAATCCGAGTGATGGAATCTATTGGGTTTCAATATTGATTTTTAATTTATTTATTTTTTTTTTTTTGTTTTTGACGACACCTATTTGGGCAGTAATAATGCTTCGAATTTCTTAAACAACGGCTTTTCTGGAAGGAAAGTGAGTGTTGATGGTATTTGGACGTGTCAAAAATGAAATATTTTCAACATTTTTCTAAAGAATTGAAAAAAACCATAAAAAAATTACGAAAAAAACAGAAAATTTTTACGCAAAATCGCGTTTTAACAAAATACAATTTTTTTAAAATAATTACTCTAATTCTAAAACGAAAAACCGCAAATACTTGAAATTTTCATGAAGTATTTATATTGACCTTTTCTATATATGAAGCTTTCAAAGTATTTGGACATATTTTGATTTATTTATAGACAATTTAAATTTTTGATTTATCTAATTATTTTTTTTTTTTAAATACCTATAAAAAAAGATAGTTGTCTGAAAACTCTTGGAAATGTAATACAAGGTTTATTATAAATAAAACTTATGGTGATTTAAAGAAATTAGAAATCGTTTCACCTTAATTATTTTTATAAGCCTATAAATTTCAAATTTGTGTTTAATATGTTAAACTTAAAATCGCGATAATTTGCAAGTTCTTTTGTAGTTGAAAATTCATAATTTTTTCCTTTCTATACCTAAGGTTTAAAATTTTCACATTAGGTTAACCATAACGTTATTTTTAAAAACCAAAAAAAAAAATTTCTTCTCAACTTTAAGAAAAAAATTTTATGACCATTTGAAATTTAAATTTTTATGGAATTGCATAAAATAACGATTTATTCTCAAACAATTTTAAATATCTGTTATTATTCGAAAAGTATTAGTCGCAGAAACTTGAAATTTTCATCAGTTGTTAAGATTGGCATTTTCTTGAAGCCTTATTTTTTTAAATGCAAATATTGACATAAAATTTTAATTTATATTGTATAACATAATATACAGTGTAGGGTAGTAACATTACATGCGTTACTCATTTTGTAACGTAGTTACATTTTTCAGTAACGTTATGGTAACTTCGTTATTTGGATAACGCAAGAGTAACTACGTTAATTATTTAGAAGTAGCAGAAGAATGAGTTACATTATAAATTTAATTTTTTTTTTTGGGGGGGGGGGCGATTATATCGTGGTGCTATTTACGGGCCAATTCTTTTCCTCATTGCCGCATCAGAAAATGTAATTTTATTAATAATTTAAGTAGGTATTTATGTAATTGTAACATTTTCCTAGTATAATCTAATATAATGGTATATTTAATGGTTCACATCAATATTATTTACTTTTTAATATTATTATAATTACATAATGAATTGCCCCGACCGGCTCATAGACTAATCAATCGTCCCAAAAAATGTGGCAGATGTAGCATATGAACCTTCTGCTGCACCCGTGCGCACGCCTATGATTTGGGATACAACCATGGATATAAGGGTATAACTAAATCGTAATGTTTTATGAATTAAGGAAACAAGGAAACATGGTTTTTTTTTTTTACTTGATGCTACAGATCTATCAGGAAAAACTGATGGTACTGTACAGGGTTTAAGTCATAACTTATAACTACTTCCTGAACTATCAACAAAATCTGTTTTTAAAAAATGGATATTACATACTCGGCTAGACTTTTGGTAGGCCGGAGCTTTTGTCAGCAATTCATAGTTATATCACAATTGTTGATAATAACAGAGTACCTACCTATATTTTGACTTTACTAACAGTATTAATTTTAATAAGAGTAACGTCATTGTAACTAGTTACCTATTTTATTTTGTAACTTGTTACGTAACTTAGTTACTTTTAAAAAGTAACTTACCCCGCACTGATAATATATTATATAATATACCTATTCTAGATCAACATATTGTCTCTGTTCTGAATCGTTATTCGTATACAATGGCACCTATCATTGCATTCAAATTTAATAAATGCATTGTAATGACCTATCTTATGAACGAGATTCACTCCACCCCCAACTGTAGAGCAGAGCGAGGCCCATCCGGTTTTTTTATGGATATTTAAAAAAAAAATATTAATTATCACCTTGATAATTTCTAAAAAAAATAAACAAGTTATATATTCACGGAATATTATAAATTAGGGCCTATAGGCTATAATAATATAGAGCAGGAGTGGCCAACTTGCGGCACGCGTGCCTTTTTTACGGTACATTTTAATCTCACAAAAAAACTTCGGAGAAGTAAAAAAATGTCTTCTGTGCTTTACTTAAATGGATTGAAGTACTTGAATTTTGAGGTAAATAAAGATAAAAAATCAAACCTCAAAGTTCTGTGCTTAAACTTGCAAAATTGACTATTGAGGAAAATTCGATGATATGAAATTTCGCCACATTTTTAGCTACAAAAAAAATTGCACAGAACGAAGTGTATCCTTGAACATGCGAATTTTTGCAGGTAAATATGGAACGTAATATAGAACTGGTATCCGGGGAAACACGGACGGCGTCGAACGGACAAGCTACTGAGAAAATGATACAACCAACGAAAATTCAAAACATTCGAATAATGACGTGACGGCAGTCGCCAAAAAAAATACAAAAAAAGAGGACGGCCACACAGTTTTATGGCATTTTAATGATACTGGCACTGTTATTAGTCAACGGGTCTCGAACCCGATACCTATCGGTATCTATCCTATTTATCTTATCGGCCTACCTAAACAGTTGTAAATAAAAGCGAAATACGGGTTATTTAAACGCAATAATGTTGCTATGCTAGAGTAATACTGAACAGCGATATAGAATTTCTTGAAAACGGTGTTAATAGTTAGTAAATAACGTGTTTATAGTGGTTCGAAGAGAATGCGTGGATCAGTTAAGAATTGTAATATTAACGGAATAAATAAGGTGAAAAGTCAGGGAACTATACAAATGGATAATTTCACGCTTTATAGAAGAGGATATAGTACTACTGTAACGTAGAAATAATTATGTAATAAATTCTGAAGCAGATTTACATACGGTCGTCAGTTCGTTCGTTTGTCGCTGATATTGTAAAATATGAATATCAAGTAGTGGAATAATCAAAAACGAACAATTTTGTTGTGCTGTACGACGAGTAGGAAGTAGGAATCGTGTCACCACGGCAACCAAGATCACGCAAGCGCAGATCGTCCCAACTCAACGCGGTCTTGCGAAAGCGAAAAACTGGTAAATTCGGTCGTTCCCCATATACGTTGCATGTAAAGAATAAAAAAACGGCCGTTTTCCTGTATATATATTTCTGCTGTTCACTCTGTGCTACTACATCGGGCCGTTGTAAAGCACAGAATGCTCTCTAGCGAGATCTATCGATCATTTTATGTTGTTGCATGACACACTATAGCGTCAAATAAAAATAACTAAATTATTACTATCACAGTGAAATTCCCCAAATATTATTCCGATTTAAGGATTTTTTCGATACAATAACAATTCTAAATTTGAATCTACAAATGAGTTAATCCGTATCCAAGGAAGATTTTTAAGAACTACATAGCTTAGCATTAAACTTGGTTTGTAGATTTGGCTCTGCATATATTTGTGAAAAAAGTTTTTTTCAAATGACTTTTATTAAAAATAAGTATCACTTTAATAAATAGTCATATCTACAACTAAACTTCAATTAAATTACAAAGAGATAATGGATATCAAACAAATTCAACATTCTCATTAAAAAAAATTACTTTTGTCACAATTTTCATGAAAGTAGTATAAAAAAAAAATCTAAAATTTAATTTTATGCAAAGAAATAAAAATATTATTATATAATTGTGAAATTAATAATAAACATTAATTTTTATGGCATATTTTCAATTTTTTCATTTTTTATTCGACACATTAAAAAAAATGGTTGGCGACCCCTGATATATAGGATGTCTGTGATGTATAAATCATAAACCTTATACAAATCCATGGCTAATTGACAGTTGAAGTCACAGTTATATAATATAGTAAATTTAATGGAAGCCTTGTGACAAGGATTCAAGCTGGTTTAAATCCTACAGTAGTACCCAATTGTACTCACCTAACACCTGAATGTTTATAATGATGCAAAAAGTGGTTATTAATGTAGTTTATTGTCTTCATCTGTGATTGTAGTGCATCTCCCAGCCTTAAAAAAGTTAGCAATTACCTACCAGCAAGACCCATAATCGGTATGTCATTTTAATTGTATACCCCTATTTAAACTATTTCATCCGGCGAGTGAGTCCCAATCTCCCCTAAGTTTAGCATAACCGCATGACTCGAAGAGTCCCCAGTTAAAGCAATGACTATGTATGACTTAATTGACAATCAACACATCAAAATGACGGTCAATTTATTTCTCACACCCTACAAAAACATAAAAAAAAAAACAAAAAAAAAATTCAGGACAATGCTAATGAATATCTGCATATTATGAATCCCTCATTGTTGGAAAAAAGAGAAAATACAAAAATTATATAATATGGCTATAATATGTACTTACAAACAGTTTTTTTAGATGCTTCAGCTATGTATTGAAGACAATAAAAACATATTATTGTGACAAATATCAAAAATACTTATATATTCATAGCAGCGAAGATGACATTTTAAATATTGCCGGTTAACATTTAGCCATATATAATGATAAATAAGAATAGCTCATACTCCAATCAATATCACATATATATTATGTATTACATACGTATATTATTGTCATTTGTGTTGTGGCCAAGGCCAACAGGCCAACACAAGTGAAGATAATATACGGTTAAATTTGCTCACTTGCATTTTTTCTTATTACTCTGGTAAATATAAATAATTTTTTGTGTTCTTTATCTTTTTAGATTCTAAAAAGTGCGTTTTCAGACCAGTGTCGTTTTTGAGTAGGTCTGACCAATACCCTCCCCTCAGGAGCAATTATTAGTAGTTTCAGCTTACATACGGCCGCCGTAGAAACGTGAGTTCATTTTTATTTTTATCGGTAAAAAATTCCAAAACACGCAGTAGTCGTTATCGTGTTATCGGAGTAATTAGATCCGCACTGACCCGAGCGTTATACATTGCGTGCAATTTTAATAATAATAATAACAGCACTTCTATCCGAGATGGTAGAGTTCTAATAATTATAATTAATATTGGTTCCTTTCAACCTATTTTACTAACTGTATCTAACGTTGAACAAGTATTTGTATTATTGTCCCTAAACTCTAACCACTTATTTGTAGGATGT
This sequence comes from Chaitophorus viminalis, assembly GCA_025469195.1. Taxonomy (NCBI): domain Eukaryota; kingdom Metazoa; phylum Arthropoda; class Insecta; order Hemiptera; family Aphididae; genus Chaitophorus; species Chaitophorus viminalis. The sequence goes on from JAIPRK010001060.1 coordinate 46,373, forward strand.
GAAACTTACTCCCTCACTCTCCTCTTTCTGTAGTTGAATCCCACACTACTTCTGTTGAACACATCATATCCTCTTATAAACCAAATTCCCTAATCATATTTAGAGACTACAATCTCCCAAACATCAACTGGTCTTTTGATGAACTAGGATTAATCAGGACTAATGATCCAAGTATTATTTCCACAACTATTATTGATTCTTTTTTCTACCTCAATTTTTTCTAGCATAATTTTTTCGCAATAATCTTGCCTGTTTGTTACAGATTTAATAACAAAACGCCAGTTTCTGGTCGACTCGGGTTCCGACCTATCTTGTTACCTTCGACGACTACTACGGGATCGCCGACAAGCTACCGATTACGACCTCAGCGCGGCCAACAACAGTACCATAAAAACATTCGGGACGCTCCACCTCAACTTGAACCTAGGTCTACGACGCAGTTTCCCGTGGAGTTTTATTGCCACCGACGTGAGCACTCCTATCATTGGTTCCGACTTTATGGCGTATTACCACTTACTGCCAGATTGCCGTACCAAATGTCTTATCGATGGCGTCACAAGCTTATCTGTATGTGGTAAGGTGTCATCTGTAAATCAATGCAGCATAAAAATCTGTCGCAAATACTTCTCCGTGGTCTGCCGTTCTCGCTGAATTTCTGGACATCACACGTCCCGTCGGATTACTCAAAGTAATAAAACATCAAACCATGCACCATATCCTGACGTCACCAGGACAGCCAATAAGCTGCCGCCCAAGCCGTTTAGCTCCAGGTAGATTGAAGATTGCCAAGGAGGAGTTCGCGGAAATGATCAAGGTGGGTTCAGACATTCAAGTAGTCCGTGGTCTTCACCATTGCATTTAGCACCGAAAGGAGAGAACTATTTATTCCTACTCTTTAGGCTATCTCTTGATGAGAGTATCTTTCCTGCTGCTTGGAAAACATGTTCTATCACCCCTGTTTTAAAATCTGGAGATCCCTCGCTTGTTTATAATTACAGGCCTATTTCCATCCTTCATCACATTTCTAAACTATTTGAGTCCATCGTCTACTCCTCAATCAAAAGAAGTCTTAATCATATTTTAATGGATGAGCAGCATGGTTTCCGTAGTGGGAAATCAACTGTTATATGTAGCCTATGTTTCACATCATACATATTAAAAAGCTTTGAATCTGACTGTCAAGTTGATGCTGTGTTCACGGATTTTAATAAAGCTTTCGATACAGTCATTCATAGCCGCCTTATCTCTAAATTTGATTCGGTTGGTATCGGTAATCCTCTACTCTCTTGGCTCCAATCTTATTTAAATCAAAGAAAGCAATATTCTTAAGAGGCCAACGCGCTGTCTCTAACTTCTTTATAACTCCTTCTGGAGTCCTCCAAGGAGAACATCTCAGTCCTCTTCTCTTCATACTTTTCGTCAACTCAATTAATAGGTACATTTCATCCTCTAGAGTTCTTCTATTCGTCGATGATATTAAAATTTTTTTGAAAAATTACATCTCCGTCTGTCTGTCTTCAACTCCAATCGGATCTCAATACTTACTCTCTCTAGGCCCAGCGTCTTGGCCTAACACTCAACCTCAACAAATATCATGTTATGTCATTTCATAGAAAATGAACGTGCATAATCCATCCTTATTCCCTTGATAACTTGACTCTCGAATGTGTCTCCACTGGCAAAGATCTCGGGTTCTATCTAACTTCTTCTCTTTCTTTTGAACACCATATTGATGTTACTATTGGTAGAGCGTTAAAAATTCTGAGCTTCTTAAAGCGCAACACTAGCCTTTTCAAGTCCGCTACTTGTCTTCGTTCACTCTATTTTTCCCTTGTCCACTTTGTCATAGAATATGGCTCAGTTGTACCCATATCTAGCCAAAGACCAATTAAATGTAGAACGAGTCCAAAACTGCTTCCTTTCTTACACCACTTTTATACTCAACATTGATCACCCTCCCCAAGATTACCTATCAGTTAGAACTTCCTTAAATATTCCTACTCTTGCTTCTCGCCGTATAGATGCTGACCTCTCCTTCATCACCTCTCTCCTTAGCGGGTCAAAAGATGCCTCGAACTTTCTGTCCTCTATCTCTTTCTGCGTTCTCTATACCTTGTTTTCTCAGCTGAACACTATTTAGTGTAAGTTTAAACTTAAGTCTATAATGTAACTACTGTTTTCCAAGTATATAATTTCATTACTATCGTTTCTTATTAATCTACTATTATTACAATGTATCTATAAATTGCCGTTTGGCGATAAATAAATAAAATAAAAAATAAATATTATATCATATATGAAATGAGTTACTAATGAATATTAAGGAAATCGAACTGTTATAGAGGGTGCCGCGAAACACACAGTAAGTTTTGAAAGGTTATTAAGAAAAAAACTACAAAGCTTACAGAAATCAGATTTATTTGATTTTTTTTCAGTACATCATGCCGCTTTATGTATCAAGTTTTAATAATAACATCAGAAAGGTAATGCCTAATAGCAGCAACATATTGATGAAGAAGATTTCTGAAGTTTTGGGCCGCATTTTCACACATTTTTACTGATATAGTGATAATTTCCTCCCAAAATCACTTTTTGAGTTCTTTCAAGATGTGAGGTCCATGTTTAAAACTTTTTCCTTCAGGTAGCCCCATAAAAATATATTTTTTGAGCACGTGGGTCACCTCAAATCACCTCTTATAGAGACGATGTGCGTAGGGAATGTCTATCGCAGCTTCGTCATTGAAACTCGAGAAGTATTTGCTGTAGCCACATCCTGTTGGAACTAAATACCCCCCGTATCTTTTTCTCCCATTAGCTCTTCTAATTGAGGTTTAAAAATATTGTTCAACATGGAATAATCACGTTGAGGTCGACAGTAATGATTTGTCCATTTTCCTTAAAAAATAATGCTCAATCACCCAAAATTTTGAAATCGCACATCACTTGGTCACTTTGGGGAGTGAAGAAGTCTCTCGTAAATTTTAGTGTATTATTTTCAGCTAAATAGCGAAGCTTTATTTATTTACAGCTCAACTGATATGAAAGTGAGCATTGTCACTACTGAAAAATGTTGACCTTACAGGGATCCGGTTCAATATTTCACGTAAGCCATTCATAAAATTTTCACTGTCGGGTGGACTCAATACTTAGACAATTATAATCTGGTAGGGGTAAAAGAATAAGTTTTTATGCAAAACTCTCCTTACTGAGCGATTAGCAAGGCCCAATGCAATTGAATGCTTCCCGACAGAATGCGTAGGCGACTGCACAATAGCTTCTCTCACTCTCCTTAATTTTTCGGGTGTTTTTGACCGTGTTCTTTGCCATTCCTTATATGTTATAGACTTAAAAGCTATGATCATGAATGGTAAATTTACTATATGAGAAAAGGCGAAACATTAAATTAGATGAAATAATCTTAAATCTACTTAAATACATTATTACACTCAATAAAAAATGTTATATATTCACAAAATATAAATGAGGGCCTACCATGATACATAGGGTAGCCAATATTTACAAATCATTGATCTTATACTAAGCCACGGAAATTTGATAATTCTAGACCCATATATGTATAATAAACTTGATAGGAGCTTTGCGATAAGAGTTAAATCCGTTTTGAATCCTATAGTAATACCTTATTATAATAACCCATTCCTTGATTGTTAATCATGTTGCAATAAGCAGTAATGAAATATATGTATGATTTAAAAATTGTAATTATATTTTTATAAATACTTAATAATATTAATTAATATTAATTATTAACAAAAATATTGCTAACATGCTTGATATAATGTATAATAACTTTTATTAGCTTTCTAATGTTCTCCTTAGGTTTATTTTCATATGATTACTACCGCATAGTAAGTAATTACGGAACAATTATCAATGTAGTTTATTTTCTGCACGTCTTTCGTTCCTAAATTAAGCATGACCACATAATACAACGAACTGCTGATTAAAACAAGGACTATACATGCCCTTATTTAAAACAAACTTATAAAATGACTTTCAAATGAACTCTTACACCTAAACGTAACATTATAAATTGAGGACGGTGCCAATGAAAATTTGTTAAGTTTGCACCCCTCATTAATAAAATAAAATATTCGAAAATTGTACAATAATATACTTACAAACTTTATTCGTATCTACTTGATCTATATATTAGAAGACAATTAAAACTCATTATTATAACAAATATTAAAAATATTTATATTATGTTTATACTTAATTTTAGAGAGACTAATGATATGAACATTTGGACCTAAAATGAGGTTATGCACATGAAAAAACATCGAATCTAAAAATGGTCAATCTGTCAGATTTAATTTTACTATATTTACATTATTATATTATAAGTGTTGATCTGACATAATAATGGATTAATATTAATATGTATAAATGAATTCCTAGTTGACATACCCATTCCTATAACTGCAGTTGCCAATTAAATTTCCCAAAATAAATTTTATAGGTTCATCAATGAGCCAATTATCAAAGTACTGAGAACATCTGAACCTTCTAACAATGACCCTATCTATTGTCGGTGTAATTTCCAAAAAAGGGGTATTCGAAGTAACTCATCGGTTCAGTCAACTTTGACAACCATAAAAGGCCCCAAGATGAAACCTATGATTTACCGGACTGCGATCGGTAAAATCTAGGACATGCATTATTGTTTGGTCAAACCTTGAATAATTTTAGCAAGACGGGCTTTTACAAGTAAGTTTGAGTAAATCTTAGGATTAACAATCAATGTTTGTTTAAGTCCAAAATTATATATTTTTTTCCGATTCAGTGATGATTCTTACCTGTATTTTTTCTTGAGCACTGACGTATATAGTGCATCATAGTATAACACGACATTCGTGTTGATAATATCAATATAATAAAAATTAGTTTGATTACATAGTTAATCATGATTGTGGATTGGTATCATGGCTATAGATTGTATGGTTGCGTATCGGTCTATACCACACCATGTTCAATAACTGCGTACGGAAGTTCTTATCTCAGATTCAAAAAAGTTAAGTATTAGTAGCGCTCTTCACGTAAATTACTTGAATTTTACCACAGAATTTTTTTTTTAAATTTCTAAGATAAAATGAAAACACAGCATAGCATGACCTAGATGACGCCAAAACGTGACTTTTTCGTTCATTTTTCGTATATTTAGAACTTTTGGTTGCCACTTTTTCGTAGTTCGTTATGCAACCATCTAAAGCCGTGTGTAATACTAACCACAACAATTATAAAATGAAGAATGCTTGTAAAATTACTTCTTGTAATCGGTCCTGATATCAATTTATTAAATTATTCTTCTATTAAACCTGTTCCATATCTTAATCATTTAATAAAAAATGCTTACTATTTTTATTATAATTCGTATCTAAGTCAAAAATTAAATTGGAAGTTTAAATTAAAACTATTGATATCAACACCAATGCATAAGAATAAATACAGGTAAGAATTATTATTATATATTTATAATTTGCGGCTTTTACAAACATTGGTTGATAATCCTAAGATTTACTAAAACTCAATTGTAAAAGTCCGAACTGCTAAAATTATTCGAGGTTTGACCAAACAATAATGCATATCCTAGGTTTTACCGATCGCAGTTGGTAAATTTAGGATTTACCGGTAAATCTTAAGTTTTATCGGTATTCATACTATTAATGTAACTTATATATATATAATACTGTAAATAGAAATCAGTCCTAAATAAAACCGTCTCACAATCTTATAAGTATTTTAAGTTATAAACTAATCTCGATTATATTTATTTAAATCTATACATCTCAAATGTCCAACAATAGATCAAATTTGTTAAATCTCAATGAAATGCTATGTTTTGTTGCATACGAAAAACGATTCTAGACATAGATGTTTTGTTAGTCTATAATACGTATACTAAATAATATATAATGATATATTTAAATTGTAATATTATATCTATTTACTGTTCAAACGTTTATAGTAAAAAATTATGCCTATGATAAGGTCGACATAAGTTGCTATCAAATACTTGCAGCTATTTTTATAATTACATAGATAATATATAAGAACTACCTGGCGTATAAGATGCGATTAAATTTGAAAATAGGCTTCCAACAAACGGATCTAGTTGAGCATGACGCGGTCCAATTTCATAAATTAATTTATTCTGGCATAATGACCTAAGTGTCGGAGCTGTTTCCATCTGAAAAAAATACACACAGAAGTATATTTTAAACGAAGTATTTATTTTAAAGACAATTTATGATTTTCATTTTGTTTTACGATTGACAATTGTAAGAGCAATACGTTTCTCACAATTATTATAGTTCTTATGTAATTTTTTTTTTTTTTGTTTATTGATTTTAAAGAATAACATCTATAAAAAATCTATAACAAATTGTGTATATAAAGACATTTTTATATGATACAGTTTTACAATGGCGGAAATCAACAAAAAGAGATGGCCACCCGACAGATTATTATGATAAATCTCTATACCAGGTCCGATTCAATCTTCTCAGGGGGTTGTGATTTTCGAGGGAGGAAAGACAATTAATTATTGGATTTGTATGTTGAGCTAGTTTGGAATTGAATGGTCAGAAGTGTGATTTAGTTAGTTGGGACAGTGTTGGAATTTTAACGGCATTGTGTAAGTTAGTATATTTGATGTATCAGTGGGCCAAGATGATTTGGCGGAGACATATTGATTTGAAATCTTAATTGATTCTTAGGTTGGAAGGTTTGCTGAAGTCCTTCACATGTTTGTTTTAATTTTTAATTATCCGCGAAATTGTCTTAATTTTTTCTTACATAAGAACTTTCTCCTGATATTAATAAATACAACAAAAAAATAACTAACGAAATCGATCCAGTCATTTTCTTTACAGTGAAAACATCACTTATTTATTATTTATTATTTTATCTTGCTGGCATTATACAAAATACACAAATCAATGCAATGAAGTACTTCATGCTAATAATATAATTATTTTACCAACCTTTCAAATATGTGTGATTATTAACCTTTCTTATAAATGAGAGCGTATCGTGTTGGACCGGCCTATAAATACGTGGTCCTTTAATATTATGGGTACATATATTGTATAATCGGTATAATATATTATAGTTCCATACATTTTTTGGAACAATTACATAATATACACGCCGATAAAAACGGACAAAAAGATCAGGTTGCATGTAGGTGGAAACGATTAAAGTATTTAGGTACATAATTTACACGTTGAATATTAAAAAATATTTGTGGTGAGCCACCCTTTACATCTAGGGGTATGAAAAATAGTTAATATCACTCTTTAAGACCTACTTAATATACACACAATATTTCATGAAAATCGATCAAGCCGTTTTGAAGGAGTTTGGTAACAAACATTTTCAATTGTGACACGATATTTTTATATATTAGACTAGGTATGTCACTATATCAATCATTATAATTTTGCTTTATATAATATATTATCAAGTATACAAACCTTAAAATATTGTGAAAGATTACTATTTTTTACATCCACACCATAAATCTTAATTTTCGAATAAATTGGGATGCCAACGAAATTATTCAATATTTTTTCTACTTTTTCACAAGCGTATACTTCATCTCTTTAACATAAAAAAAAATATTTTCATTTATTATAACTAAGTTTGCATTACAAACACATTTTCAATCTATATTTATAAAAATGAATCCATATATCATTGGAAATGCAATAACATGAAAACGGCTTGTTGACCAAACATGGATATGCTCTAATAAAAAACATGTATTATTCCATTAAAAACTCTCACCCAGCCATGTATCCGGGTTATTCAACTAATCTTTTATATAACTTGCAATTGATTAAATTAGTAGTTGTACCTAACGGCTAAATACAATGTATATAATATAGATATTGTGTACTTTATAGTTTACCCAAAAAATATTTAAAATCTACAAATATTGACAAACAGCATAATTTAGGTACCAAATAATACTCACGGAGAAGTGAAAAATATGATTGCATAATCAGTTTTTTGGCAATAGTTCTCGTATTGCTCCACACTTGTAATATTATAAATATTTCCACTCCCTAAAACACCACAATTGCATTATGTCACCAAATAAACAAATATTTTTATAAAATTATTGATTTTACTAGTTTTTCGATGACAAGTACATAAGTCTGAATAGTTAAATAATTAAATACAAATAGTTAAATTATTTATGAATCTTGTTTACAACAAGAATTATTTTACCACCAATAAATGGTTAATATTCTATGCATATTTAGAGCCATTTGAGCTACATATAACTTTATTTTATTCAAAATTCAATTTATATCTATGAAATAAATTAGATAGGTATAAAACGAATAAAGAAAAAGTAACATTTTTAAAAAAAAAACTTATCATATTTGTTTCCTTAAAATGTTGTACTACTTATATAATTGTTTGGTAAACCACACAGCAGTTTTGTTTTTATCAATTTCCCTATAACGTGTAAATTATTAAGCCTGGATGAAGCCTAATTTTATTTTACTCCTCACAGCAACTACTTCCATTGGCAGCAGCGCATCTTCCGGATTCAACAGAATATCCGGTAGGTCGACCGGACTCGAATCGTGCTCTCTGCTTCTTCTCGAGGGCCAGCCCAATAGGGATAGTAGAAAAGAATGTAACCGGCCGTGTAGTCCAAACACCAGAAATTTAAGCATCCAGGATGGTTGGAACTCCTCCTCTTGAACAGAAAGCTCTGGAAGCAACCGTGTCCAGGAAGATCTTGCGCTATGAGGAATCCAACCTCCTTTTGTTTGCACACCATCACGCATCGTACGACTGGAATCAGCTTCCTCGTCCATTCAGCCATATTTGATTCTATCCACAGTACATGCCATCCGTCGATGATAGTATTCCATTCCCCCATCTTAATGATCCTCGTGTTGCCTTGTCTCCTACTGACTCGTGCACGTTTTAGGGTCAGTTAATGTGCCAGGGGCATCCTAGCCATAACCAGGGTCGCCATATCTGAGACCGTTCTGTAGCATATAGCCACATGCAAGGCTGCTCGTCACTGTACCTGCGTGAAGGTTTTACGACTTTTCACCGTGCCCATAACCACCATTGTCCCGTACAACAGCTTGCTATTTGTAACCGTATTTCCACATACGATGGACCACCAATGTTGGCCATTAACCTACTAACAGACACTACCGATCCATTAGGCCATGAGCACTGGCCGCTAGGGCTGGCGGTATTGAGATCCTAATACCGATCTTGTGATATCAATGTATTAATATTAATATAAAACCGTACACACGTATTTTAAATTATTCGGTATTTTCGATTAAAAAAATTCGATAAAAAAAGTATAAAAGTACATTTTAAATATTTATTTACAAATAACTAATTAGTATTTAGTTTATACATTTTGTTCATCAACTTGTGATAAGTAGATAGTCTCGATAGATTTATCAATAGCTCGATAACTATGCTGCAACGTTAAGTCATATAATAATAATATTAATAACATGGAAACGATTACTGAGATTAAATTAATTCAAGCATAAACTAGCACGAAAATTGATTAAAATGCTATTTATTTTTCAGTGTATTTAACATTTTTAGCGGTACCATACTAAACTATTTATCTGCCGGCATTTTCCCCTTAAGCAACGGGGTCCGTCTTGCTATTAGCATGTTCTTTACCTATAGGACTATTATTTTATTATATTTTATATCTATTAGCCATTGCTGTAAATGTGTGTACGGTGATCATTGAAGTAAATAAATCACAACTTTCGCATTTTGAAAAAGTGTGATTATTAATAGCATAACATAACATAACATAACGTGGTGTCCACTGCCAATAGAAAAAATAAAAATAAAAAATTCAAAACGTGAAACTGTGAAAAAATAAAAAGATAAAAGTAGCATTACATAAAAGTCGCAGTCTAATAACAGTAAATCGCAAATCAGAGTATGATATACTTTATAGTTGAAAATAATCAATACATTGAAAAAATACAGTATAAATCAAATATTAATAACTTTTATTACATAATAATATACCCCTTCTTCCGAACAACAAATGAATTTCATCACGAAATGTAATAAGTTTACTCTACCCAGAATTTTGTTATAAAATGCAAGATATCTCATCGAAAAGCATCTGTAGTTTATATAAAAACAATGCTAAGTAAAAAAAAAAATCACTTACGTTTCGAGTTGTAAAAATTCATGTCGACATCGAGAGATAGTGCACTTAGTATTATAGATATAGGTATAAATAAAAGTAGCTGCGCCATGCTAATAATAATTACTTATTAATACCCTTCATTCAATACAAACAATTATAAATACATGTACTTCTATATTAATGAATTCATGAGATTGCTAAGACTCTTTTTGGTATCACAAATTTTGTGATGTAGGTATGTGATTTTTTTTAATTATTGATATTATTACATGGTGTGTTTTTAATGATATTATGATATAAAATTATTAGATAAATTAATTAGACGACCTCTATTCGCAAAAATCGGAGTACAATATACAATATTATAATATGTAGTTCATGGATAGTGGACTCATGTCTATCCTATTAATAGTTTTTATACGTTTTAAGTGTTATAACTTATTAGTTATACAGCTACAATGCTCAATATACTTAATATAGAAAAATTAATACCTTATGTGGAATTATTATTATTATTTTTTTTTTTTTGGGGGGGGGGGTATTTTTGAGATTATATGAACATATAATCGAATGTGCTATTGTACAAAAATATTTTTCAGTTTTGGAAATTCAAAACTAATTTAAATGAAAAAATTAAATAATAATTCGTTAATTATAAGCATTAAACAGAATAAAGATAATACATTCTTACTTTTTGGTCCTTTTGCCCAGTTAGCTGTGAAATTTAACAATGGCTTTTTATTATTTTGGCAGATTTTAGATCTTCAACGGTGCACGGTTATGAATATATGAATTTTACAATGATGTGTGTTTTATATTCTGAACGGAGTGATGGAATCAATTGGTATAGAATGAACTTTTTTATTTTTTATATAGTTAATCATCACTTACCCTAGTTATGGGTGACCACATGACTCTAGCTACGTTACGCATGCCTTCAAATATATACTACCCACGTGTTTAACTCCCAACTCCCTTTACTATTCTAAAATATTACTATTTATTTTTTATTTTTGTGTCTGTCATCACGTTTTGGAGCAGTATAAATGCTTCAATTTTCTTATTCGGTAAATTTTCTGAAAGGAAAGTGAATCTAATTGATACTTAGGTTCGTCCAAAAAGGAAAATTTTCAAATGTTTTCAAAAGTGTCGGGAAAAACTATAGAAACATTATAAAAAAACGGGAATTTTCATGCTTTCATGTTAAACCACGTTTTTTTTGAATGCTTTAATTTTAAAACGAAAAACCACGATAACTTGAAATTTTCACTAAATCTATATATGTATAAGTTTTCGAATTAATTTGACTTTTTTTGACCTATTTATAGATAGTTGAAATTTTTGATTTATCTAATTTTTTTATTTTTTTTTTGAAATATCCATAAAAAAAAACCGGATGGGGCTCGCTCTGCTGTAAAGTTGGAGGTGGAGTACACCTCGTTCATGGGATAGGTAATTAAAATGGATTTGTTTAATTTGAATGCATTGATAGTTACCATTGTATACGAATAACGATTTTGAACGGAGATAAAATGTTGGTCCAAAATGGGTATATAATAATATAGGTAGTATTTTATATTTAAATTGAACTATAATGTAATAGTATGCAATTTTGTAAAAATTTAAATTTCAAACGGTCATGACATTTTTTTCTTAAAGTCCAGTAGAAATTGTTTTATAACTTTTTAAAGAGTAACTTATGGATAACCCAGTGTTAAAATTTCAATCCTTAAGTATGAACTGAAAAAATTTTATGAATTTTCAACTACAAAATAACTTGTAAATCATCGCGATTTTACCATATTTTATACAAATTTGGACTTTATGGGCTTGTAAGAAAACTTTGTGTGAAACGATTTTTAATATTTTTTAGTTTCGATAAGTATAACTTATAATAAACATTTTATTAAATTTTCAAGAATTTTTGGACAGCCAAATACATTTTATAGATATTTTAAAAATAAATATTTACAAAAATCGAAAATTTAAATTGTCTATAAATAAGTCAAAATATATCAAAATACTTTGAAAACTTAACTATGTATAGAAAAAGTCAATATAAAGGTTTGGTAAAAATTTCAAGTGTTTGCAATTTTTCATTTTTTAGTTAGAGCATTTTAAGAAAATGTATTTTGTCAAAACCTGAATTTGCGTATAATTTCCCGTTTTTTTGTAATTTTTTTATCGTTTTGCTGCCAAAAATGGTTTTGTCAGACACAAAAAAAAAAAATAAATAAATAAATAAACACACATCATTGTAAAATCAATAGATTCATCACTCCGTTCAGAATCTAATATGCTATCCAAAAAATCTTGAAATTTAATACAATATTTATAATAAATTTTACTTATTTCAATTAAAAACAATTGAATATTGTAATTCACAATTTTTTTTTATAAGCGTCTAAAGTTTTGATTTTTTTGAAATATGTAAATATCTCAACACTGAACTACTGCGTATGATTACGATCTTAATTCGGCGGCCTACGATCGACGATCGTATAGACGATCGAAATAGATAGTAAATGTATTTCCGCATTGATTGGTCCTAGTTTGAACTCTTTGTAATTTGGACTTAGTTATGGCATTTTTTGTGATTTTTATATTTTTTTTTCTTTCTTATGACAGTTTTTCGTCCTTAAATGTATTTGTATTGGTCAAATACATTTTATTCTATATGAAATAGATAGTAAATGTATTTCCGTATTGATTGGGCCTAGTTTGAACTCTTTAGAAGTAATTTGGACTTAGTTATGGCATTTTCTGTGATTTTTTATCTTTTTTTTACTTTCTTATGTCAGTTTTTTGTTCTTAAATGTATTTGTATTGGTCAAATACATTAATATTCTATAATATGAAATATAGTGATAAGAATCGACCAGAAACGATTCTTGCTAAAAATTCATTTTTGGGGTCCGACGACGCCACAACGGACAGCAATTTAGTCATGCATGCGCAAATTGTAGTTAAGGATACATTAATTCCTTCTGTCAGTCATACGTAAGTTGGATATTAGATTGTTACCGAATTCTAAGAATATATTGACATTATTAACCTTTCAATTATTAATCATTCAAGTCATATAAAATAAAATTCATGAATCAGACTGTATATTCAGTATCTTTGAAATTAATGTATGTATCCTTTTTAATCATAACATATAATGCTTTATTTTCTAATTATTTCAATCTCGGAAAATTTATTTATATGCTGATAGTTGGAAGAATGCTCAATAGTTATTTATAATTAGAGAAACTGAATATTTCAACATTTATAATTTACAACCAGATAATTATACATGCACCTAAATAACTCTGTAAGTTGCAAATAAATTCTTAAAGATATTTTTATATTGACATATATAGGATTACCTCGCACTTCAGATTTGATTAACCTTGTAAAGAACGACTCAATTAGATCATCATTTTTTCTTCCTTCTAGAAAACGATTTGATGTCATTGTACCAATTAAATTTTCCATGCAAAATGAAACAAGTGACGGAGCTGAGTCAATCTATATACAAAAAAAAAAAATACTGACATAAGTTTAATATTAAACAAAACATTTATTTTAATGAAAATGTATGATTTTAATTATAACTAATATTTAAATACAAAATTTAGCAATAATGGAAAGTTAAAAATGCTTTATTTTTATTGGTTTTAAAGAATAATTATAATGAATTACAAATTTTGTACATTAAATCATTTTTTTATAACACAGTTTTAATATAGCGAGAACTAGAGTATTAACAAAATGGGAGGGCACATTGTAGTGCCACCCGACAGATTATTTTAATAGAAGTCTAGGCCAGGGCCGATTCAATCTTCTCAGGTGGTTGTTAGAATATTCGAGGGAAGAAAGATGAAAAATTAGCGGGTTTATATATTGAGCTAGGTTGGAATAGAATGATCAGAAGTGTGATTTACTTTTGGGCAGTGTTGGAATTTTAACGTCGTTGTATTAGGTTAGTATTTTTGATGTACCAGGGGGCAGAGACGATTTAGTGGAAACATATTGATTGGAAAGCTTGGATCTCATGGGAAGATGGTTTTGTAAGATATCGGTAACAGTTTAGGTATTATTATTTGAAACCATAATATTATTGTACCATCTGCATAGGTGCCCAGAGATGTGTGAAAGTATTTAAGAATATCGTGAGCGATAATCTTAAAGTTATAACCTTACTATTGCCTTACTATTACTTAACTATAAAAATTAACAAAATTATGCCAGAATTATAGACAAGTAAGTATAACACAACTAAATTTTGTTGTGATGTTGAATAAAATTTAATTTTATACTTTTATATATATAATTAGGCATATCACCATGTCAATCATAATAATTTTGCATTGATATTTATTATTTAATAAGTAAACAAACCGAAAATTTATCTGCAACACCCTTACAATCTTTTATATCCACATTAAAAATCTTAATTGTCTTATACACTGACTTCTCTGACAGAGTATTGAGAATATGTTTTATAGCGTCAGAATTTTCTTTGTCATTCATATTAGCTCTATCAACATTTCAAAATATCATTAAACAAATCAAATTATATTATTTATATATATATTATTTGTTATATATAAAAATATTATCATTTATTATAAATAAGTTTGCATAACAAACACATTTTCAGTTGATATTTATAAAAATCAATCCATATAGTATTGGTAATGCAATAACGTAAAAATGGCTTGTTAATCAAATGCTCTAATCAAAAAAATGTAGTAATTAACAACTATGACCCGGCATATGTCCGGGTTATTCAGCTAATTTATTTGTATACTTGTAGTTGATTAATTTAGTAATTGTACCTATCGGCTAAATACAAATTATATAATATATTAACCATGTATTTTATAATATATCCAAAAAATATTTAAAATCTAATAATATTTTAAAACAATACAATCTACTTATACTCACTTAGAACTAAAAAATATAATTGAATGATCTATCCCTTGGCTATATTTGTTATATTGGTCCAAAGATGTGATTGTATAAAGAAATCCATCCCCTAAAACATCGAAATTGCATCATGTCATCAAATAAATAAATATTTTCCTAAAATGATTGATTTCACTAGTTTTTCGATGTAGATTAATTAGAAGTTGTAAATTAAAATGTTTAAATACAAATGGTTGAATAATGTATAAAGCTTGATTACAACAAGCAATATCTTGCTATCAAAAAATGGATGCACTTTGCATATTTAGAGTCATTTGACATACATATTAATTATTTATATTTATAATTTAATTTATTCTATAGATAGGTGTAAAATTAATATAAAAAAGGAAATACTTTTTCATTTTATTGTTCCTTATAATTTAGTACAATTTTTTTACATCACAAATTTTGTAACGTAGGTATATGATTTTTTTTTCACAAATAATCTTAGTCGCAAATTGCCTAGGCGGTTTCTTTACCGCCTAGGCACTGTGACTATTTACCTTAGGACATAAACCTACCAACGCATATCATGTTACTTTATGATAATAGAAATTAGGTATTAGTGATTGATAACACCTAATAATTAATAATTGAAATAATGATATTATCATTAACAAATATTGATAAGTATATGGTTGATTTATATTTGACTATATAATACCTAGGTATTTTAAGTTTTATTAATTTAAAAACAAAAACATGGAAAACAACCATCTAATTCAATGGTTACTACTAGAAGAAGCAGATTACGAAGATACTATGTTACATTTTTTGGTTAATTAAAAATCAAAAAGTAGTCCCAACCCTAAATTAAATAAAAAGACTGACAAAGACCTGATAACAGCTACCTCAACATTTATACTAAAAACAATAACACCTAAAGAAAAGTTGGCAGTAACTTTGAGGTAGTTTTTTTTATATGAATATTTTAAATTAAAATATTTATTTGTAAAAGAGGATTGTCATGACTCATAAGTCATAAGTACTCATAACTCAATATGCTCTACCAATTATATGTCAAACGCAGTAACGTACTTAGTATTTTTTTTTTCGGGGGGGGGGGGTCTCCAGATAATATAGATATATACTTATTTGTTAATTGGTCACAATATTTCTCTATTTTATATCTACTACCACTAAGTTCATAATATACTCATCAAATATTGTAATGAAACATTTTTTATTTATTTTTTAATGTGCAGCGTGACTATTATAAAAATATTTATAAACTTACTATTAAGAAAACCTATTAACATTTGTACACACGGCGATCAAAAACACGATACGCATGAATAGAGAAATATAAAAATCCTAATCCATTTTTCTAATAATAAATGAATTCTCGGAATCACTTACAACGTGTTAAAAGCGGTCAACGAGCAAGAGCAACAGCTACATATAAAAGAGCTCCGGACCAACCATGAAGGCAGACGTTTCAATCCAAACATATCAAGAGGATCAGAAGAATCCAGCCATCAAGCTCAACTTATTATACGCACATTTAACTTGTTCAAATTTGTTGATTTACTTAAAAGTGTT
The DNA here is from genome assembly GCA_025469195.1 of Chaitophorus viminalis. Taxonomy (NCBI): domain Eukaryota; kingdom Metazoa; phylum Arthropoda; class Insecta; order Hemiptera; family Aphididae; genus Chaitophorus; species Chaitophorus viminalis. The sequence continues at coordinate 63,075 of JAIPRK010001060.1, forward strand.
AAATAAAGTCTACATTTACTTAATAAAAGTATTTTATATTTTTAAGTCCACTGACGAGATTGCTTAACACTTCGTATTGTGTTATTCTGTCGAGACCCATCCTCCGCATGTAACAATTTAATTAAAAGTAGTAATAAATCATACATGTATAAAATACCTTATGTAAACATAATATTAATTTGAAAATAAAAATAAAACAAATGATAATAATTTTTAAAATAGAAAATAATAAATACACTTAAAAGTATTATATAAATTAATTTAAATAATAAATTCAAGACGCCATTCAAGTTCATAACGAACCTGGATAGTCGCAGAGCGACCGTGATATGACTGCTCGTATAGCGACCGAAATTTTGATTGCCGTGACCGGTTCAAAATCGCCGGTCGCAGTTACTATAGCTAAACCAGGTACATAATGTATGTTATAACATTGACGCAGTGAAACACGATCGCGGTCGCAGTCGCAGTCGCTCTAGCCAAAACGTACCTTTAACTATGTTATTAAACGGAGTGTTTTTAATGATATTATAAAATATAATTATTAGATAAATTAGACGGCCATTATTCGTATGAATCGTAATACAAAAAAGAATATATTATGTAATTCATGAACAGTGGATTCATGGCTATATTGATTTATTAGAAATTATACTTTATACGATCCGATTATCGTTTCCCGGGACTCATTTTATTAGTTATTAGTGTTATTAATAATAAATTTCTTTTTCCAATTTTCCATTAGCCATTTTAAGGGTTTCCTTAGTAATATTGACAATATTGATTGATTCAAACAAAGTTAATCCAGATGCTTCTAATTTAGTTCTTTTGACTGGTAAACATATAAAGTTAGACTAAATGAATGTTAAGTTTGGGTCTAAATTTGGTTCAGCCATAATGCTAATACTTTTATATTCTGAACGAAGTGATGGAATATGGAATCTATTGGTTTTACAATGATGTGTGTTTTTTTTTTGTGCCTGTCATCACGTTTTGGGGCAGTAAAAATGCTTCGATTTATTAACAGCGACTTTTCTAAAAGGAAAGTGAATGTAGATGGTACTTGGGCAACTCAATAATGCAACTTTTTCAATACTTTTTAAAAGCGTTGAAAAAAAACGATAAAATAATTACGAAAAAACGGAGAATTTTACGCAATACCACGTTTTGACCAAATACATTTTTTTTAAATGCTCTAACTCAAAAACCCAATAACGCAAACACTTGATATTTTCACCAAATCTTTATATTGACGTTTTCTATAAATTGTTAAGTTTTCAAAGTATTTTGACATATTTTGACTTATTTATAGACAATTTAAATTTTCTATTTTTTTAAGTTCTTTTTTTTAATATATCTATAAAATTTATTTGGCTGTCCGAAAACTCTTGAAAACTTAATACAAAGTTTATTATAAGTTACACTTATCTTAACTAAAAAATATCGGAGACTGTTTTACTAACATTTTTTTTATAAGCCCATAAATTTCAAATTTGCATGAAATATGTTAAAATTGCGATAATTTGCAAATTATTTCGTAGTTAAAAATTCATAAAAAAATTTCAGTTTATACTTAAGGCCTAAATTTTAACACTGCATTATCCATAAGTTACTCTTCAAAAAGCTATAAAACAATTTTTACTGGACTCTAAGAAAAAAATTTTATGATCGTTTGAAATTTAAATTGTTACGAAATTGTATAGTATTACATTATATTTCAATTTAAATATACAATACTATATTATAATATACCCATTTTAGACCAACATATCATCTTCGTTTAGAATCGTTATTTGTATACAATGATACCTATAATTGTATTCAAATTTAACATATTCATTGTAATGACTTATCCTATGAAGGAGGTGCACTCCTCTCCCAACTGTACAGCAGAGCAAGGCCAAACCGGTTTTTTCGATTAAAACTGCGTCATCGGGCATATATTTCAAAAATCAATTTGTATAGTTGTAAAATTATCAGAGTAGTAAAATGCCACTTCAAACCATGTTCCCCAACAGGTTATTATTAGCACTGGAGGTAGAGAAATACCAGAGATTTCTGTTTTAAAAATCTCTAAACTTGATGGTGCTTTCAAAAATACTTTTTTCACGTTTGACTCAAGTTCGTCTACATTACTGAATTTTTCACGTATTGTTTCCGTTACTCTATAATATGCGTGTGCGAGACAGATGTGTACCATTTTTTAATAAAACCTTTAAATGAATTTGCAGCTTTTATGCGGTGGTATTAGTAACAAATAAAAGAACATTATCTTGACTAATGCCTTCTGGCCATAAAAAAAACATTGATTGATCAAAAACTTTACTAATTGTGAAGTAATTTGCTTCATATAACTCTTCAGAATTTAATAAATATAATTTACCTGACGTTTTTTTTTCAAGAATACAAATATTACGTTTGCTACGTAGCGGCCTTCGCAATCTCTAGTTTCGTCTATAGAAACAAATATTTTTTTTGCCAACGATATCATTTCTAATTTTTGTAGTTGATTCTTCATAACAATCAGTTAAATCATGTTTCCGTAGAGTTGACTCTTCTGGTGTTTCTTTACCTGTATGTTTTGTTAAAAAATTACGAAATATTTTGTTATTCACTCTGTGGAAAGGAATATTGGCTCCTAGAAACGCTCTGCACATATCTATGTAAAATGATGATTTTTTACCGACCACATTGGAAATAAGTTGTTGTGACTGAGTTTGTTTCTATCGATCAGATGTGTAAATATGTTTGGCTGTCTTTAAGTGTAGTTTGACGGTAAAACGACGATCAGATCCAACTTTAATTTCACACACCTTACAATATAAAACCGTACCATCCGTAGAAAAAACATCGTATCTAAACTCGTATGCAAAACATTTAAGATGAATTGAATAAAACGATTTACATTTCGGTATTTATAAATAAAAGTAAAACTTACCATGGAAAAATATGGGTGCTGAACGTTTGGTTACATTGGCCCAAAAGCCAACACGTTTGGGTACAAATAGACACAACGTTTGAACACATAAAATAAAAGGTATTTTATAATTTTACCTGGTAAATTAAAGAACGTTTGGTTACACAATACACATACTATACAAGACACGTTTGGGTACACTTTATAAACACGTGATTATAAACCAATTATCGTAATATACATGACTACGAATTTATACGTATTTATTTTACGTAATTTGTTATTTCGATTCATGGAGACCATATTAATCATGAAGCTTTTCAAGAAGAAACTATTACAAAACAAAAAGTTATGTCAGTATTAAAAAGAAAGGCAACAACAGATTTAAATGCGAAACCAAATAAACTCATAAGACAATAACTCCGCAATTGTCAAGATTCAGGTAATCTCATTCATTCTGACGTTCATTTATTTCGTAAAAGAATGTATGAACCTCGGAGAAAATTATTTCCTAAAGTTCCAAAGTGTTTTTTAGAAGAAAAAGCTATGATATATGAATTTAACTTAATAATTTATTTTAATAAAATAATTAAAATATCAATAGTAAAAAATAAATAATAAACATTTTTTGGAGACTTTTTGGGAACCTCCTCGTGATGTCTCCTGGGTAACGCCAATAGGCTCTAGAAAATAAAATGTAAAAGTATGTAAGTAAAAAATGTGCACCTAAACGTTGGTACCCAGACGTAGTATTATTTTAAAAATATTATTGTCGTCCAAGTTTAGACGAGCTGGGTTTGTATAGGTACTGACAAACAATTAAATAAAAAAAACACACTTATTCGGATTATACAATTTATTATTTTAAAAACGTAACGTCTCGCATCGCGGTCGACCGGATAACTAACGTCCCTCTCCCGCGCATAAACGCATTGGGCGGATGCGTTGTACAATATCGCCATTATCTTATCAGATTAAGATTACCACAGTCGGCCACTCCTGACATTTTGTCGTCTCGACAAATTTACATTTTTTTTTTTTTTAACAAAAACAAAACAAAATTATTCATCGTTATTTACAAAATAATTTTAACAAAGGTAATATTAATAATAATTAATTAAACATTACCACAACATAATAATAATGACATAAATATCTACAAATTATAATTAAACATAAATATAATATAAGTGATTCAAGAACAAACATTTTTTTTTTTTCAAAAATACATTTACTGAATTCTTTTAATTAAT